>MUZC01001341.1:470090-523943 GCA_002072015.1 Radix auricularia
TTGTGTAAGTGGATGGTGGAATAAATACAATGATATTATTGGTTACACCAATATAATTCCATCCATCTGCCTGATGGCTAATTAACACATATTATAATATAATACTGAAATGATAATTCATCCTGTGAGTGGATGGTAGAATAAATATAATGATATTATTGGTTACACCAATATAGTTCGGACCATCTGCCTGATGGTTATTTAATATGTTTAATAACCTAAGACGGAAATAATAATTCACTACCATCTCGTAAGCGAAATAAATATAATTATAGTTATATTAAAGTTAATAATAGTACTGGTTATACTAATACAATTCAATCCATCTATCTGATGGTTCGCGTGTTATCATATTTTGTTATGAAAGGAGAAATACAATGTGACATGCAGCTGGCTTATGGCTAACTGGGTCAACATGTCTCTACAATTTCAATATGACATCGCACAAATATTAATACTTAAATATCGGCGCGAAATACGCTCACAAATACTAGGGGAATAAGTTAGAGTTTCAACTTACGTAGATTCTGGCTACGAATAATTGTGCCGGCTTTCTCGCATCAAAGGTTGGCCAGAGATGTGGTTCAGTGGCTTGAACTCTCAAATCGATTAGCACTCAATTGACGTTTAGGCGGAAAAGGAAGCGTCTTCTTGTTGCCGAGATTTTATACTTGAGTGGATAGCCTCATTTTCGGGCAGTTCATTTCATATTTAATTATTGACCTTTGATCCTTAAACTCTTGGAGAGTAACGTCCCTTTTGTTTTGATTCTGTTCTAGTGAAAATAGCAGTGGGCTCCCCAATTTCGCCACAGTCAGTTTATAATGAAATCGATCCAAAACACTTACTTGTATTTAGTAAGCTACTAAGAGAAATGTATCTTCCTCCTAACAAATATTTGCAATTGTTTTTATGATAAATCACTTTTTAATTGCTTCAAAAGCGGTTCCTTGTCAATTTTTCTATTGAGAAATTTCATTTTCTGTAATTCTAACTTGTTATAAGCCCGTATAAAATTTTCCTCTATCCGATTATATACGCAGATGTATAAAAGCTTATATTAAAATATAAAATAGACTAATATCGTCTGCAATTAAATATTTTCTTAACATTTATTTCTATAGTTATTTAACACTGACTAAGAGAAATTACTTCGACACATCTTCCTGTGATTTTATTATTGTAAATTACAATTTAAAATTTTAGAAAGGTTCCATTTCCTTTAAAAATAAATATTCGCCAATACGCCTCAATCTTACCCCATTAAATTTTATATCTATAAATAGTGCAATTTCAATAGCGACGGTAAGTTCTTTTCACTGTTTATATTCCATTTTTGCAATTCATGCGAGTAATCGTCCAACTACTGCGCAAGGGCTCATTTCTTCTAAAATGAAACATAAAGTAAAACTATCTCTGAAAAAATGATTGGAGATTGATCTTCTCATTAATAGTTTTTTTAAAAGTCACATTCAATGACTTCCCGTTATCTTTTAAGCAAGCACCCACGAAGATCGCATCAGCAGAAACGTGTGTTCATCAAATTAACGGAATTTTTCAAAATCCGGTGCATAATTTTAACTATATAAAAACCCTATCCAGTAACGTCTTTTCAAATATTTAATTTAACTTTTAGCAATCTATGAAAGAAATCGTTATATCACTACTAATACAAAAACACAGTCAAACGCACACACAGACGCACACACACACACACATATGAACACAGTCGCACACATGCTTATTTACACAATCGGATTATCAAAATCAAAAGTAACATAAAAAAAATTAATATAATAAAAGCTTCATGACGCCACTTCATTTTTTTCGGCGCGCAAAACCACACGCTCTGTTATAGCTGGGGTTCTTTGTAGACAAATCATGCATTTTTGTGCTACAAACACCAAACCTGACACAGATGTTCATTTTTTAATGCTGAATAAAATGTAATACAGGGCCACAGCAAAATGTTGATCAGTTTCTATTTATAGTAACATTAAAAATGGCAGCTTAAAGAAATTCATGTAAGGTGACAAACTGATAATATTAAGCTACAAACTCCAAACCTGGCACACATGTTCAGTTTTTTATGGTGAATAAAATATGATACAGTACCAAAAGCAAATTTTGATCAGTTTCTATTTATAGTAACATTAAAAATGGCAGCGTAAAGAAATTCATGTAAGGGGGACAAACTGATAATTCTTAAGCTACACACACCAAACCTGGCACAGATGTTCATTTTTTTAATGCTGCATAAAATGTGATAAAGAGCCACAGCAATATTTTGATCAGTTTATATTTATAATAACATTAAAATTGACCGTTTCACTTTTTCTTTGGATACTTTGGATTTCACCGCATCTAAGTTCCTTCATTTTTCCTTTTTTATTTTTATTTTCGTTTTGTTTGTGTCTTGTATGTTCGTTGATAAAGGCTTTTTGCCGAAACGTTCGCTGTTTTGTTACGTCCGGTCAGGCTAACATTTACCTTGTTTACGCCTTTTCCATTGAATTTTTCCGTTTAAATAAATTCACGTAAGGGGGACACACTTATAATTTTTAAGCTACAAACACCAAACCTGGCACACATGATCAGTTTATAATTTATAATGCAAATCAAAATGTGAGACAGAAAATGCACAAGTTTGTTAAGTTTCTATTTTTATTTACATAAAAATTGCCAAAAAAATAAATTTTGAGTATGATGATAAATTGACCTTACATTTTTTAATATGGTTCAATTTGTTCAATTTGTGTTAGTTGCTTTAACTCGGTGTTGTACTGAAAAGTCGGCTCCACAGACACAGCTGCTTAAAGAAGAGCATTTTAATCCGGCCTTGTTGCACTTACAACGCTTGGATCTGCATTCTTTTTTTACAAGCACATTTCAACATTTCACGAAAAGTCATATGCTTGTGGCTAAACAGTCCAAAAAAGGCTGCCCTTGTCTGTCCATTAACTGCCAACCCCACTCACTTGGATCAGGAAGCACGGGTTGTCGTTCATGTGCCTGGCTCCAAATATGGCCTGCTTGGTAAATTGCCCGTTTGCAGTGCTGAAAAAGGACTCACTCGTTGGAGGAATGTTTTCAATTTGGCGGCCAATCTTTGTAAACATGTATATCCTGGCACTGTTGAAATCATGGCAGTTGCTACCTCTGTCGTACAAAAAGCGTCACAAAACGCCCCAGAACTGACATGTCCTTAGCCGTTAGTTCAAATGGAGCACAACACACTTTTTGAAATGTGGCTGTAACATGGTCGCATTTGCTCCAGACCTCCCAAGCTGTCTTCTTGTCGATACCATTAAAACAGCTGATGTTGTCACAATCGTTAAAACTGTGAAACAAAGGGAGACACTGGGCTCTGGCAACACCTGAAACTTTGCTTATGTCATGAGCTGCAATGTATCGGTAGTCTTTTCCTGTACCCATGGTAATCCATAATTCCAGGTGAGGGTTGCGAGTCATTGCAGCCACAGAAAGAACCACCACATCTGCGTCGACTGTGCGAATCAGAATCCTGCGGCAATGTTCAGCTGCATGGGCCAGGTGAAGCATCATCCGTGTGTCTGCTTGCTCGTGATTACATGGTGAAAGATTCGTGTGGTCAATTGGTTTATTGCAGATCACATCTGGACCTTGAGTGGTAACAATAAGCTTCAGTGATTGTACTGTAGGAATATATCATGCTAGGAATGCAAACAGCTGGGTCTTGTTCGCATCCAACCGCAAGCAACTTCCCCACTGCGATGGTAATACGGTCTCTGGCGTCACACGCTTTCTCTTCCCTAGTCCTCGGCACTCTCTTGTTAAGGCCTTTAAGCTGCCACTTCGATAACAGTCCCACACTAAATCTAGACGATGGGAGACATTTTGCAGGGTCTGCATCTTATAGGGGATAAACACCTGGTTTGCGTAGTAAGCAAATGTTCTTGCAGATCCTGGACTCAATATATTGACAACAGCCGCTCCATCGAGGTTGGTCATGTCAAGACTGTTGGCACTGCTGATGAAGTTTGGAGATGTTCTAAACACTCCTGCAACCCGAATAGCACTCTCATTTGTTGAAATAGAGATATTGCAGTGCCATGGAATGAGCAAGCGACAGTGCTGTTGGTTCATCCATTTGTTTGTTTTAATACTTGGGCCCTGCAGTATCATCTGCATCAGAGCAAACAGGCTGTCTGGAACCCGTGTGTTCTGAACATCTTCAGTACATGAAGCATTAAACCTGGCCTGCAAACTAAATAGGTCCCTGCGAACTATCCTCGCTGCCTTTGCCAGATGTACAGCTTCATCATCTATGGTTTCAGCATAGGTCTCCTGTAAGGTAGTGTTTAAACAAACTGTGAATGTTAACAGAATCTCTCTGCCACTGTTGTGGACTTGAAGGTCTGGAAAATGTGCTAAAAGCCATGTTTTCAGTCTATTACTGTGTAAACAGCCAGTTTCTACACCAACTTCCTGTAGACAACTAAGGTACATTTTAGAAAGATCAGCCAGTTTAACACTTTTAAGTTGTCACTAGTAGATGAATGGTTTACTTCTTCGATGTACTCTGTCAATTCAGCAAAGATCAAAGCTTTTTCGAATTTGACCAGATCTCTGATCTGCGCAGTCTACTTTAGGCTGAGCTTTTCTGTATAATAGGCTAGTAAGACAGGCAGGGTGGTATTTCAGTTCTTGGCCAATCACATCTCCTCGACTTAATTTTGCCAAAAGGTGCATGTATTGAAGAATCAGAGCACAGTTCCTAATCCTTTCAACCAGCTTGAAAGTAGTAGCATGTCTAAGATCCTTTGCTGGTGTTTTCTTACCACACAAAAAACAACTAAGATCCTTATCAACTACTCCATCCCCAGATGATCTCTGTTCCCTGCGAGTAACTTTTTTAGCAGGTACACTTTCCTCACCTGGGTCACAAGATACACGTTTTCTCTTCATTTTTATTGTATTATATTTTAAAATGCTATCACGAATGATAATGAAAAAGTGATTTGAAATAGGTAAATTTAATGCATGCATAAACCTGACCTTATATTAAGTTATATAAAGTTAACAAAGATGGAGCACCTAAAAGGCCTAACAGCCTATACATCAACAAGCTACTATTACGACTACTACTACTACAACTACCACTACTACTACTACTACTACACTACAACTATTTAATGTTAAGTATTATTATTAAATTATTATTATGATTATCACTACCAGTTTGTTGGATTTTTTAAAATGTGATTAATGATCCAATATAAATTATCCGCATTCTATATTATATTATCATTATCTAACAAACATGAATGAAAGCACGTTTGCAGCAAAATAAAAGCTAGTACTTACCCAAATCAATGTTATCAATGAAACTTCGCCTTTTCGGATTTTCTTAAGATAATTTCACTCTCTGTTTGTGTTCGGCCATCTAGTGATTCATTTTGTGCCGCACTGTTTTCTCACTCTGAAGGCTTTATTTTAATTCTTTAAGTATGTGTATTCGATAACAAATACAATAATCAAATAAGACAAAGTTTTTAGTTAATTTTGCAATAAAAAAGGATTTTTTCTATGTTTACTGCTGTAGAAAACGTGTTGCAATAATGAGTTGAAAATAAGTAAATTCCCCTGCGTCAGCAAATAGTCCCTACGCTTTATGATAACAAAGATTTGTTTTTGCTCTGTTTCTAAATTTAAAATATTATTATTTTTGAACACGTTTTAACTCATATCATGTTTGTAGCATCATGATGCACGATCTATGTTTATAAATGCAACAGAGAACCCTAGCTTTAATCTCAAAACAAAATCATTATGATTTTACGTCTATATTTTCAATTTCAAAAAAAAGTAATCAAGAGTTGCGGGGCATATAAGATTCACACACACACACACACACACACACACACACACACACACACAGACACACACACACACTGACTGACTGACGGAAATGCGCCGTAGTTCATTATATAACAGACTAGCAATTTGCCCGCGCTTTGCTGCGGGAAGATGGAGTATTAGTGATAAGTGAGTGAGTGCATAAAAAACTATATTTCGGCCCCCAGCACCCACCAAGGAATATTTTAAATAATATTTCACCTGCTGCCATCGTAGAAGTGTATTTAAAAAATCCCCAACGTTTTATGCGTTACCTATTTGGGAAATAGGAAAAATAGTGCTTTTCAATTTGTATATAGCACATGTTTGAAAAAAAAACACGTTTTTGAGGTCCTGGCCACAATGAGTGTGAATTTTAAAATTATAAAATCATATTACGCTAAATTTTGTCGTGAAAGTGTACCCAACAACTTCCTAAAGTTTTATGCTTCTACCTACTTAGGGAATGGAGAATTAGGGATTTTTAAAATATTTTTATATAGTTAATATTAGGGAAAAACTATTTTGGCCTCCCAGCCCACAGTAAAGAATGTTTTAAATAATTTTTCACCTGCTACCATCGTGGAAGTGTAGTTAACAAACCCCCAAAGTTTCATGCGTTTGTCTATTTGGAAAATAGGAGAATTATTGATTTTCACATTTTTATAGCACGTATAAGGGAAAAACACTTTTTTTTTGGGCCCACCCTCATGAGCGTGCATTTAAAAATTATTTAATTTCGTTTTGAGGATACCCAACAACTTCCTAAAGTTTTATGTTTTTACCTACATGATGAATTGTGGGATTTGTGATGAGTCGGTTTTTAAATAAAAAAAAAAATTTGGGCCCCCGGCCCCCATATGAGTGGAAATGTATCATTCTCTTTCGCAAACTTTCATCTGGAGATTGTACTCAACAACTTCCCAAAGTTTTATGCTTCTACCTAAATGGAGAATAGGGGGAATTAGTTATGTGTAGTTTTTATATAGTTTATATTAGGAAAAAAACTACATTTCCCCAGTAAGAGATATTTTGAAATATGTTTTCATCTGCTACCATTGTGAAAGTGTAATTATCAATTACCCAACGTTTCATGAGTTTACCTACTCGAGAAATGAGAGAATCATTGATTTTCAATTTTTATAAATCTCATGTAAAAAAAAATACGTTTTTGGGGTCCCGGCTCCCATGAGTGTGAATTTCAAAATTCTTTTACACCAATATTTGTCCTGAGAGGGTACTTAACAATTACCCAAAGATTTCTGATCCTACCTACACTGAAAATTGGAGAATTAGTGATAAGTTTTTTTTTAGTTTAAGAAAAAATATATTTGGGCCCCCAGTACCCAATTAGAGGGAATTCTAACTTTCTGTTTGCCAATTGTCGGGAGCTTGTACTAAAAAAATTCAAATGATTCATGCTTGTACCTATATGGGAAATAGGATAATTAGTGATTTTCAATTTTTGTATAGCTCATATATCGAAAAAAAATGTTTTGGGGGCCCCGGATCCATTAGTGGGAAATTTAACATTCTCTTTTGTCAATTATCATCGGTAGCATGTACTCAAAATATGTAAAAAGTTTTATGCTTCAAACTATACGGGAAATAGGAGAATTATTGATTTGCCATTTGTAAATAGCTCATATAAAGGGATAAAAATTTTTATGGCGCCCCATTTTTCGGGGGCTCCCATACCTCTATGAGTGGGCATTTAACATTATTTTTCGCCAATTATCATTGCGAGATCAAACTCAACAACTTCTCAAAGTTTCATGCTCTCCACCTACATCGTGAATGGAAGAAATAGTGATTTTTAGTTTTTAAATTTGGGCCCCCCTGTAAGAGAAATTTTAAAAATTATTTCACCTGCTAGCATCGTGAAAGTGTATTTATAAACTCCCCAACAGTCGATGAGTCTACCTACTCGGAAAATAGGAGAACTGGTGATTTTCAATGTTTATATAGCTCATTTAATGAAATAATCGTTTTCAGGGCCCCAGTCCCAATGAGTGGGAAATTTAATATTCTCTCGTTGGAAGGATGTACTCAGAACATTTTTTAAGTTTCATGCTTCTACGTTCACGGAAAATAGATGAATTATTGAATTTTAATTAGCATGTAGCTTATATAAGGAGAAAAACAGTTTTGGGGCCCCGGCCCCCATGCGTATGAATTTCAAAAATCTTTTTCGACATTTTTTGTCGTAAGAGTGTCTCTAACAACTTCTTAAAATTTCATGCTTCAACCTATACGGGAAGTTGGAGAATAAGTGATGTAGGTAAAAAAAATTTTGGGCCCCCGGCTTTCGTGGTCCAGTGTAAAAAATTAACTAACTGACAATTACAGAATTAGTGATGATCAGTTATAATATAATACATAAACTACATTTGGGCCTGCGGTCAGGAAAAAGGAGAATTATTGACTTTCAATTTTTATATAGCTCATTTCAGGAATAAAGTTTTTTGGGGCCCCGGCCCCCATAAGTGGAATTTTTTTTTTTGGTCAAAATAATCGTAGGAAACATGTACTCAAAAACTTTCCAAGGTTTAATGCTTCTACCTACACGGGAAATAAGAAAATTGAGGATTTTCCATTTTTATTAAGCCCATATTAGGAACAAAAATATTTTGGGTCCCCGGCCCCACATGAGCGAGATATTAAAACTCTTTTTCGCCAGTTTTTGTAATTAGAGCGTACCCTATAACTTCCCAAAGTTTTATGCTTCTACCTACACGGAAAATTGCTGACTTTCAAGTAGACCATGTAAGAAAAAAATTTTGGGGCCCCCGGCCCCACATGAGGGAGATTTTTAAAATTCTTTTAAAATAAATTTTGTTGCTATTGGGTACCCAGCAACATCCTATAGTTTCATATTTCTACCTACACGATAACTTGGAGAATTAGAGATGTAAAAAAAAATTTTGTGGGCCCCCCGGCCCCATATGAGCAATATTTTAAAAATTCTTTTCGCCAAATTTTGTAATTAGATGGTACCCAATAACTTCCCAAAGTTTCATGCTTCTACCTACACGGGAAATAGGAAAATTGCTGACTTTCAATTTTTAAAGGGACCATTTAAGAAAAAGACTTTTGGTGCCCCCGGCCCCACATTAGGGAGAATTTTAAAATTCTTTTTAAACAATTACTATTGTTATTGGGTACCCAACAACATCCTATAGTTTCATGTTTCTACCTACACGGTAACTTGGAGAATTAGTGATGTAGAAAAAAACAACAGTTTTTTGGTCCCCGGCCCCACATTAGCGAGATTTTAAAAATTCTTTTTCGCAAGTTATAATTGGGAGCATGTACTTAACAAATTTCCAAAGTTTCATGCTTCTACATACACGGGAAATGGGAGAATTAGTGATTTTCAATTTTTATATAGCTCATACTCATATGAGGAAACAAACATTTTTGGGGCTCCGGCCCCCATGAGTGGAAAATCTAACTTTTTTTTAACGTATAATTGGGAGCATGTACTAAACAAATTTCCAGAAGTTTCATGCTTCTACCTACACGGGAAATAGGAGAATTAGTGATTTTTATTTTTTATATAGCTCAAATAAGGAAAAACAAATTTTTGGGGCCACGGCCCCAATGAGCGGGAAATTTAACTCTTTTCTGTCCAATTATATTTAGGAGTATGTACTTAACAAATTTCCAAAGTTTCCTGCTCCTACCTACACAGTAAATAGGAAAATTGGTGATTTTCAATTTTTATAGAGCCCAAAAAAGGAAAAAAATGTTTTTGAGCCCCCGGCCCCACATGAGTGAAATTTTTAAAATTCTTTTTCGCCAATTTTCGTCGTGAGAAGGTAACCAACAACTTCCCAAAGTTTCATGACTCTACCTACACGGGAAGTTGGAGAATTAGTGATGAATCAGTCAGTCAGTCAGTGAGTGAGGGCTTTCCCTTTTATTAGTATAGATATAGATATGTATATATAGACATCCATGTGGATGTGATACTATCAATGTCAACTTCTCTCCACAACTCTTGTATTTGTTGTTTACTTTCTGCCTTAGATCATACCAGTGTCTGTACATCTCCTTCAGTTTGTTCTGTAAATCTACGTCACAAGTCACATATTTCAACCATCACCTGTCTTTCTCAATGCTTGTATCAACCATTAATAATTTTACAATGATATTTAGATACAGTTAATATGTTCTTTTTTTCGTTTATTCGTTGAGTGTCTGCAGTTTAAGTATTTAGTTACTATGGTTACATGAAGCTGAATATATATTAAAAATTCTTGTTTACTTCGAATTCGAAATAATCAAAAGGATTTATTACATAAATCTATGCATGAAACGTAATTATTCTTAATTATGTTTCAATTCATGTATATTATGTATTATTTAAATTTCTTTTTAAAAAATTAATAATTTCGGATGCGGTTGCAGCTGTAGGTCTAAGTAGGTACTTGGATAAATGCATGTTTCTGTTAGTGATTAATCATTGTAGCGTTACGTGCCCTTTGTTCAATTTTTTGTCAACTAAAAAAATGTAAACATTGCATATGTTTTGGTAAAAACAGTGGTTTGCGGTATTTTCTTTGTTAAACAGGTTGTATGATACATCATTTTGAAGGTAAATATTTGATGAACATGAACATGTTTTCCGATTTTTAATCAAATGTTTTTGTGAAAATATGCATCAAGTTGAATTGAGGTAAGTTACTATTCAAATATAGGCTAGATTCGCCACCAGTCGCGATTTTACTGATAACCAAAGTTTCAAGGACCCATTTGTTGCTAAGAATGTGTCAATAGATTTTCCCCCCACCCTCCCCCAAAGCGTTTTTGAAATTTTCAAAACAGCATATCTAAATTTCCCTCCATGGATACCATTATTTATTAGAGGAAATAACAATTTCAAGATGGCCGACATGTGCTCTCAGCCACCTCATCGAAGTAGCATCTTTAAATCTCAAGTCATCTAGTAACTAAACAATGCTGATGGCTATTTTTAAGGTTATTATATGAAATTATTATTATATTAGATGTCTTAAAAATATATTTTTAAAATTTTGTTTTATTTAAATATTGCATTTTACACTCAGAAATAGGCATGTTTACAGTTAGGCTTCTTAAAATATTTGTATTTCCATGAGTTATCTAAGATTTATGTAGTCTTTAAATAGTTTTTCTTAAAAATAATCCGCATTAAAAAGATGCCATCTATGTATCTTGTTTATATGTTGAAGATATAATTAGGCTTATAATTTTGTTGATATTGCCTGCCAAATTTAAATTTAAATTTGTTAAGGGTGATAGTTACAACGTAACGATGAAAAACGTATTATAATTTTAATAATATTAGTAGTAATAACAAACATTTTTTTTCAATTTAACATATACTGAAGATTCATTTAAAGTTATAATATCTTTTATACCTTAATTTAATTTTGGGGCAACTGTTTTTTGTAAAAAAAAAATAATAATAATAATAATTGCATTTAATTAGTTATTAACTTGGTTTAATCCTACTCAGATTTTAATTTATTGTTTAATTCTCATTTTTCAGTGATTTCATTCAACCAGAATGATAGGCCTTTATAGGCCAAGCCAAAATTGTTTCCATTAATAATATTAACAGTTTGATCATCAAAAAAATCTTTAATAAATGGCACCTGTCACATTCCAGAAAACCGCTCGTGACTTCCTTTTACACTTAGAAACTTATTCTGTTGTTTGCAGCACTGGAAATTTTTAAAAAGGACACATTGCATTTTTATTATACAGATTCAAGAAAGACTTGGATTTAATATGTGAAAACATTTGCAAGTATCATTGTGCTTTCTTGCCAAATAGCATTAACATGACCGCCTTTAAATGTTCTCTCAGAAGGCTTATACAACAGCTTGAACTTAAGAAAAAGCACATGATAAAGGAGTGGAACTCATTTATGGGTCTCTGCCTGGAGTTTTTTCAAGTACTATTGTCATCAATTGCTGAAGAAGCAACAAATATAGTGAGTGAAGTACAGACAAATTCAACTGAATCATATAGATCGCCATCTCCAAAAAGACTGAACAAAATGTTCAGTCTTAAGAAAAACTAATGCACTACTGCATCAGAAATTAACTGATGTTAAAAAAGAAACAAGTAAACCTAATCCACGCAAGAAAGAAAAAGTTTCTTACCCAAGACTGCTACTGCTGTTGTTACCTGGAAAGCACAATTTAAATTCGCTAATATTTGAAAACAACAATTCTAAATAATGAAAACAACCCTTAAACAGGGAGAAGTCACAATACAAAATTGAAAAAAAAAAAACAAATTGTTGCACTTCGTATACTATTGACAGAAGCAGAAAATAAAGCAGCTGATTAAAAGTTCAAGGTGACCAAAAGGATGAATCTTTTGAACAATTGAATATAAAATACAAATGTTTATTGGTATCATTCAATAAGTTATTCAAGATGCTACAACTTCTCTGCAATCTGAAAATAATAAGTTGATGTGAAAAATAAGAGAATTCGAACGAACTGCAACATCTCTTCAAGAAATTAACGACATGGATGAAAATAAAGATCCAGAAGTGGAAGTAGATGTAAAAAATGATGGGAAATCTTATAATTTTAGAAATAGAAAATGCATTTATAAATGCCTAATTTACCATGTTTCTATTTAATACTGCTCTCCTTTAATAAGTTTTATAGGAAAATAGCTTTTTGGAAGAGAAATTAGCTCCAAGCAAGATAGAACGGTTGTAGCTCAATTGGCTTATGAAATAGGCATTTTGGCAGATATTCAAGTTGGTCACAATTCAAACCCTTTGACTATTGCATGGGATGTCACTTCACTAAATGGGGCTCACATCAATGAGGTGCATGTTCACAGTAAATCCCATGCGTTGACCATGCAAATTGGACACTTGTCAGGTGGATGCAAAGAAAATTACGTTGAACATATTTATCAGTCTCTTATTGACGTAATCAAAGTATATTCTTGTGCATATGGTTTGGAAGAGATTGAGATTAATAAACATATTTTTAACTCAATTAAAAGCACGACATCGCATAGGGCAAGAGTCAACCACTGTGTTGTCGAGCGATTAGAACAAGCTCTGCAAACACAATTGATAGAGCTCAATTGTAATCTTCATACCCTTGATGGCTTGGCACATGCTGCGAGAGACACCCTTCACAAACTTGAAGCTGATTGACAGATGAAAAGCTTAGGTTTCAAACAAAATGGATGCATGGTAGCTAATTTGATTCTCTGCAAATCAAAAATGAGGTAGGGATCTTTCAGTTTTAACACTTTTCTCAGTGCTTTTAAAAGTATCCATACCCTTTGAATGTGTGTACTTTATGAGATAATTGAATGTTACTTTTGTGTACTTTATTATATAATTTCTTGCGTCTTTGGTACACAGATATAAACAAGGATCTGGTGACCCCGGTGGCTTTATGGCATTTCTAAAGAAAGAAGGATTAAAACCTGGTGTTATTCTTTGATATGTAGGAAATCGTCTACACGTTATGTTCCACATGTCTGCAACGATATTCAATTTAAAGGAGAAGTTGCTTATTTACTTTGAGCAGAAATGTGGACGCACCAATTCCTTATGGCTAGTTATACGTCAAGACCTGAAGAGTTCACATGTCTAAATACAACTGCAAGCCCTTGGGCGCCCTTGGCCTTTTTTTTCAAAATTGTAAACAGAGCCGTGGATGATGTTGATCTACCAAAATGAAAGGAAGCTCTCCAATCTAAATCTGGTAAATTTTTTATCACTAAATTTATAAAAGGAAAGTTTGTTGTAAATAATGCAGACAAAGATAGCATTCAAGTTAATGCCTTTCCTATTTCTAACCACTTTTGTTTCTATATCTAATTACTATATTAAATTTTTTTAACAACAGGTTAAAGATGAAATTTTCAAAAAGTGTATGCAATCTATTCGTAGATCTCCCATGATGGCCCTGACAGCTAAAAATGATACTTTTGGTCATGTTTTACCTCACGACGACTCCACATTAGCTGCACTTCAAAATCTGCCTGAGAAACATATGGATCTCTTATTAAAAACCATTCAGGCCCTAGCAACATCATTTATAAAAAATCTAGAATGTCAGCTTGAAAGATACTTATCTGGAGATCTTTCTGAGCCCGCAAATAAAATGCTGATAGTGGCATCATCAGCTCCAGTGCACAACATGTATGCAGAGCGCAGTTTGGGACTTGTTGGTGCATTGTGGAGAAGGGCTTTAAATGCCTCTATAGGCTTTGTGGGAGGCAAAGTTAAAGCTGTTAAAAACAACACAATGACATGGCTAAATGGTCAAACGAAAGATCAGCAAAAGAAATGAGTAAAGTATGCTGTAAGACATGGGGCCAAGTCGAGACAGCTGTGTCAACAGAGACAAGCCATTCTTCAAAATGCCTTGGCTAGAAAGCAGGATGAAGTGTCAAGAAAAAGAGAAGAAGCCAACAGGGCTAAGTTTGAAAAATTAATTTTGGGTGCTTTGAAAAGCAAAACACCAGTCTTAGATTTTGAGATATTTTCCAATATGGAAGATGAGCAAAAGTCAAAACTCAAGGATTTATTTAACCATTTTGACACAAATGATTGTAATATATTTTTAGATTACCTGCTACACCATTTATGGAATGTTGATGGTCAAGATATAATGTTTTGTGAAAAGATATGGGGCTAAAAAAACAACCTATTTCCAGAAATGGTAAACAAATTATTCAGCAAATTGTTTCTTTTACATTCTGGAAGGAAGTTAAAACTGAAGAATCTAGTGCCGATTACAATTTGAATGGTGAACATTTGATAACAGACTTTGCCCTTGGCGATGTTAATTTTTTAAAATTCATTTGGACTCAAAATGCAATAGTGTCATCTATTTGCTCGCTAATGCTCATATTATTATTCTCCTTTAAAATACAAACAGTTTGATATACATGAATCTAGGATTTGGACAATATGTTTGAGTTTCAATCAAATTTGCATAATGAATATGCACATTTGGCGTCCATTTTGAATATTAATTAGAACATCTTATGGCTTTTGCCTTTTATAATGTAACAACTATATGGATAATGTTCTCACGTTCACGGCAATATAAGTTTTGTTGGGGTTATCTTTAGTAATTTTTTCAATAACTTAAATATAATGTGAGTTCTAACCACTATCAGAAATCCGACTGCCCAAATTTCACTTTTCTCACTTTAATATTTTCTTTTATGTCTCAATTAACAGAGTTATCACAAAATAATTCACGAAACAAATCATAACTTTCTGTAGAATTGAGCTACAGATATAAAGTTGGTATCTATGAATTGCATTTCAAGCCTTATCAAACTAACTAGATCTTAAAGGCAATAGATTTCTATTAAAATATTGTTAGCAAGTTAATATCATTCTTGGTGTAATCATACGGCGCGCCTGTCGTCGGCAATTATTTGTCCTTCCACTTTTAATAAATGACTACGATTCTACGATACGTAAGTTATTAAATTTTGTGATTACATAAGGAAATCCTTAATTAAAATAACTTAATAATATTAATTTTTAAAAAGTTTAAATAGTTTTAATTTTCAAATATACGACTTATAACATTTTATAAGAAATATTATTGTTTGGGGTAAAGGAAAAATGATTTAGAGTAGTCTAGTAAAAAAAAAAAAAAAAAAAAAAAAAAAAAACAGTAATAACATTACATTTTGTAATATAAAATTATCAACGGAAAAATAATAACAGTTCAATAACAATGATTTAAATAATAATTTAACAGTTGATCTAACGATTCAAATTATATTTAATAGCTTCAGTTTGGTTAATTTATATTAAAAAGTATATTTAGTATATGTTAATACTTTTACACTGATATTTAGATAAAGTTAATGTTCTTTTTTTTCGTTTCTTAGGTAAGTGTCTGTAGTTTTAGTCTTTAATTGCTATGGTTACATGAAGCTGAATATATATTGAAAGTCTTGTTTACTTCGAATTCGAAATAATCAAAAGGAATTATTACTTAAATCATTTCATGAAACATAATTATTCTTAAGTATTATTCAATTCATGTATATTATTTATTATTTTGTAAAAAAAAGATATTCGGATGCGGTTGCAGCTGTAGGCCTAATAGAAATTTACTTAATAGTTGTTTTCATTTTGTAGTAATACGTTTAATAAGTAATGCGTTGATTTAAACTTATTACACTTACTTTTAAATGAGCTTTACTGCGTGTGACTCTAGTCTTAGTCTAGTGTAGTTATACTTATATTCTTAAAATAAAAAATCATCACTGTTATATATTTTAAATTGTTCATACACTATACACACTTATGTATTTAAACAAAAATTATTTATTTTTAAAAAAAAAAAAAATTCAATGTTTTTCATACTTTTTAAAAAAGGAATCGTCATTGTTAGAGTAGTTTTAAATATTACGCTAACTAATTATTATATATTAAAGAATGTATAAAACTAAAAGTACAGTGATAATTTATGATATGTAAATATAAGGAAACGAGTCTTAATTGTTAAGTTAATATTAATTAAATAATGTCATGTAAAAGAGGACTACGTATATAACCATGTCTTAGTGAACTTAGTCTTCTAAGAACAGAGTTAACAGAGGACAGAATAATATTAATATTCAAATTAACAACATTAAACATATTATCTAGTATATCATGAACTCGATTAAACTAAACGTGCATTTATAATTAATACCCAAAATGTCAAAATTTTATATTAATGATTATCTAAATCTTAATTACATTAAAACTATGAATACACTATATTATAAACTGTGCCTTTTCATTTTAAATAAATGACTAAATATAAAAACGTTATTGTTCGCCCATATTCATGATGTCTATTGTAGTCTTAATTTTTACAATTATTATATACTATATATATTTTTTTTCATAGACAAAAGTGAAAATGTGATTTTCTCATTAATATGTACTTATACTTATTATATTAGTGTTTTTTTGTGTAAATATCACATTATCATTACACATTATAACTATGTTATAATTTAAATTCCAATTATTTTAGATTATTATGTAACATTGATTTGATATTTTTGTTTTATCCATTTCTAAAATTATACTTTTTTTTATGTGTGTAAAGGCACATTTACATTACATGTTTTTATTATTAGTTTATACTTTCTTGTAACTGCATAGTAAATATGAAAAGAAAAGATTTAAATATATTTAATACTCATACAAAAGTAAATTAATGTAACTTTTTCTTCTCATCTACACTTTTGTGGTAAAAAAGAAAATTCTTAAGCACTATTTTGACAATTTGTTTAAAAGATATTCTCCACATTCTTAAACAATGTTTAGACAATATGTATTTTATAAAGATATTTGCAATATTCTTAAGCAATGTTTAGACAATATTTTTGTTAAAGACACTTGCAACATTCTTAAACAATTTTTAGACATTATTCATTTTATAAAGATATTTGCCACATTCTGAAACATTATTTAGACAATATTGATTTTATTAAGATATTTCCAACATTCAATGTTTTTTCACATCTACTCCATCTGCAATCAATGTAAGTAGAAAAATGTTTTCTTCTAAAAAATTTGTGGAAGATAAGAGATGTTTCACAAACATATTTAAAGGTAAGATTTCTCGAATTTTATATATATTACTTCAAATGCATCTATGTAATAACATAGCTAGTTTTATCTTTAATAATTTAATGCAAGATTTTGTAATTCATTAAAAGGATTTCTTACAATGATATAAGGTAATTTTAAAAAAAAGTAAATTAAAATAAATCTCTTTTAGAAAATAATATTTTAAAAATACAATTTTTTTATAACTTAGACCTACCTACTCCCACTAGTTAAGAAAATTTTTAAAATTCAATTTATTGTTATAACTTAATATAATAAATTAATAAGATAAAGAAATCTTTTTTATAACTGTGGTTCCTCTTTTTAGTGATACAAAACACGCTAAAATTTCAATACTGATCTACACAATTATTATTTCATTGGAAAAAACAAACAAAACTTCTATATAATGGTTGCTGAAATAAATGATTAATTTCTTGATTAATAGGTAGATTTTTAGCGCATTTTCGAGATGTCGAAATCGCTATAGGCTATTGCACCCGTTTTGTCCGTCCGCAATCACCCTTGATCACAGCATCAATAAGTCCTAGACCCATGATGTATATATGTTTTTTGTATGCCCTGACCTGCCATTTGTGCATCAACACTCAGTTACTTGATCCGCTAAAGAACCCCGTTAAAACTACCAAAACATATTTCGAAACGAGAGGTAACACTAGGGCAGGGAACGGCCGCCATTGCCGGAAGTCGAATGCACAATTCTTCAAGCATCGAAGAGTGGTGCGAAAGGGTGCAAAAGGATTAGTTGTTTTTTTTTATTTGACGTCATTAGAATATGTGTAAAAGTTTAGAGAGTTTTACGTCATCATTTGTGGTGACTTGTAGTTGGATTAAAGAGAAAATATATATTTTTTTAAATGTAAAGAAATGACTTTTAAATAAAAAAAATGTCAGGTATATTCATTACACAAGAAAATTCATAAAAATATGTCTAAAATCTAAACACAATTACTGATAACTACATAATTCTGATATCTAACATAAGTACTGATACATAATACGAAAATGCGCTAACACGTCCTGAATTCCAATAGGTACTAGACTTAACATGATTCTTTTTATTGATTACCTTAACGGCCCTTACCTTTACAACATCAAATAACATACGAAATGCTCTCTCATTATTATAATAAAATGTTCACAATCAATACTACTTTAATAAATTTGTTTTGCTTTTTTTTATGGATATAGGCTTTTTAAATTATTAGTTTAACAGAAATACTTTTGTAATCCTTAAATATTTTAAATCTAATTATGTGTTTTAAAGCTTCCAGTACTTTATCTTATCTTATCTTATATGTTACAGACGCTCCTTCTGTACAGAAGATTATTGCGTCCTACGTATTTCTATGGTTTGTGTTTAGTCCTGTATTCTTACTAGAGTTTTAAAAGATGATAAAGTGGTGGCTTTCCTGGTTTCTTCAGGCAACCCATTCCACGCCCGAATACCGGACGGAAAGAAAGAAAACTTGTATGTGTTTGTTCTTGCATATGGAATAAGAAAGGTGTTTTTGTCTTTATGTCTATTTGAGGGTTGTATTAGGTTATCTTTGTGTTGTATTTCTAAATTAGAATTAATTGCCTTATGTATAATTACTAATTTACTCTTGGTTCTTCTATCCTCTAGTGTTTCAAGGTTTAATGATTTAACTAATGGTGTTACTCTTGTCAGTTTTGAATATTCTCCAGTAATGAATCTGGCAGCTCTTTTTTGGATTTGTTCTAACTTATCAATATTTTCTTTGGTGGATGGGTCCCATACTGAAGATGCATATTCTAGTATAGGTCTCACCAGGGTGAGATAGCATTTTAGTTTTATATCTTTGTTACATTTGTAAAAGTTTCTTTTTATAAAGCCTAAGGTTTTGTTTGATTTTTTAATAACTTCATTGACATGGGGATTCCAAGATAGTTTCTCATTTATTATGACTCCTAAGTATTTCGCATCTTTAGTTTGGGTTAGTTCTTTTCCATGAATGAAATATTTTGAATTTATTTGTTTCTTTTTCTTTGTTACTCTTAGCAGTTGACATTTTTCTGGGTGGAAGGACATACTCCAGTTAGTTTCCCATTTTATTAATTCATCTAAGTCTTTTTGTAAAATTTTGCTATCTTGTTCTGACTTGATTGTTCTATAGATTATACAATCATCAGCAAATAACCTAACTTTAGTTCCTGTTGAGATATTGTTGGGTAAGTCATTTATATAAATTAAAAATAGTAAGGGACCTAGGACAGTTCCTTGTGGAACTCCTGAGTTAACCTTTATTGGTGTAGATTTAGAACCATTAATTATTACAGTTTGCTCCCTACCCAATAGGAAATCTTGGATCCAGTGATGTAAGGGACCTGAGATTCCAAAGTATTTAAGTTTTTTGAGTAAACTAAGGTGGTGAACTTTGTCGAATGCTTTTGAGAAGTCTAGTAATATTGTATCTATTTGATCATTATTATCTAAGCCTTTTGATAGATCATCTATTAGGCCTATCAATTGTGTTTCACATGATCTGTTCTTTCTAAAGCCATGTTGGTGTGGGCATAGGGCATTATATTTGTCAAGGTGGTTAACTATTCTGCTATATATTATGTGTTCCAGTAATTTACATGTGATACTAGTAAGTGATACAGGTCTGTAATTACCAGGGTCTGACTTATCACCTTTCTTAAAGAGCGGCGTTACATAGGCTAATTTCCAATCCTCGGGCACTTTNTGTCCTAATCCTTAAACTTAAACTAGTAAACTAGCCTTACTGAAAATGAGAATCTTAATCTTAGTAATAACCACAATACTTTTAAGGGCATTAACTTCAACCAAAACACATCCTAAAAATCATAGTAACATATCTATAGTTATAAACCACCACAACACTAAGTACACAGACTCAGTACCTGACTACACCTCTATCTTAAGTACAATAAAAGAAATTACACTAAAACAATGGAAACATAAAATATGTAGATATAGGCAAGATCACCTAATTTTAATAATATTGCTGCTCTCCGGCGATATAGAACGTAACCCAGGCCCAGTATCAGTTAAATGCCAACTTTGTACAAAAACATGCACAAGTAAACAAGGAGCAATTCAGTGTGACACCTGCAATGAATGGTACCACACAGTTTGCCTGCATGTTAATACACCCAAGTACTTATCAATGGGTCTAAGCAATAAATATACATCTTGGCACTGCACACATTGTGGATTTCCTCAAATCAATTCAGACCTGTTTAATCATAGGGACCTGATTACCACAAACTTTTACAGTGTTTTGGCTAATTCTAATATAAAAAACACCCTAGATAAAATCAGACCTGCCACACAAACCCATGAAAATAAAAAATCTAATAATACTGACAATCAATACATGCTTAAAACTCTAATAATTAATTTTCAAAGCATAAAAAATAAAATTCCAGATTTAACTCCTAATAAAAACAGAAGAACCAGACATAATTGCTGGTTCCGAAACTTGGTTGAACCCCAATATATACAACTCTGAAATTTTAAGCAGCAATTACAACATATTTAGAAAAGATAGAACAGACAATCATGGAGGCGTCCTACTTGCAATAAAATCAACACTCATAGCTGAAGAAATCTTCCAGATATAAATTGGAAAAAATATACAATCGATAGCCACCAAAATAATAAAGAAATTAATGAACATTTCTTAGACACAATAAATAACATAAACCTAGAACAGATAGTAAAAAAAGCAACTAGGAAAAACAAAATACTAGATTTATTCCTAACAAACAGACCAGGATTAGTAGTAGACTGCACAATAATTCCTGGGCTGTCTGACCATGATATTGTTAGGGTAACCAACACAATAAAAACTAAAATAAATAAGATGCCTAGAAGAACAATATATCTTTGGAATAAATGCAACTTAATAAAATTACACCAATCAGCTTCTAATTTCCAACAAAATTTCCTAAGTAAATTCAGCATAGTTAACCCTGTAGAAGAAATATGGAAGGAAATAAAAACAAACCTAAAAACCATAATGGATCAGAATGTTCCAACAAAAATAACTTCAAATAGAATTAATAAATGCTGGTTCAATTTTAAACTTAAAAAGTATTGCAAACTAAAGGAGAATTTATTTTTTGAAGTGCTTCTTTAAAAGATACGCATGGATACAAGTATAAAAGTTTACATTATTATTTAGCTGTTTTCTGTTTTCAACTATAAATAATAAAGGTAAAAAAGATGTCTTTTCTGATAAGATTATTTAAATTCTAGTAGATAAAAATGTATACTTGTTTTTTTTTTTTTAAAAACTTTGTTTTAAATCCTTGCCTCAAAGTTGACCAGTTAAGTGGCCATCATAAAAATAAAATTTGTAAAATATATGTTTTGAAATTCAATACATAATCTTATCATTTATCTATTATATTTCTGATGTAAATTTATTCTGGTTTATTTTACTAGCTGTTAGTATTTAATTTAAAAGTGTTTAAACATGCATAAAAGATTTTTTTTCAAACTATAATTTTTTTTCAAATAAAAGCATTCAAATTATATATTGCAACTTTAAAACAGTACAACAAGTTAGTAGCTCCCTACAGTACTTACCCCCATAATGCTTTATCTAGGCTGTTTGACTTATATCTGTCAGAAACAATAATCTGGTGAAATAATATGAATTATTTGTTTGAAGCCTATTAAAGAATTGAATTACACATTTCTTAAGTTAAATGTATTTAGTATGATATAATATTTTGATATTTATATACAAAATACATATATTTTGCCTATAAAAAGACAGTAGTCTATTTGACTGATGTTCTTGGTATATTGTGATAAAACATTAGTTTTAAAAAAGATTTTGGTCATTTAGATAGAGAAAAATAACATCATAAGTGGTACTTTTTTAAGTTAGATAACAGTGTTTATTGACATTCAAATAGAAAATCATCCATGACAAAATGCTAAGAAAAAGAATGAATTTCATTGTTCCAATTTTCAACAACAAAAAAAGAGGCTTATTACATTTTGTTGACTCAAGGGATGACATAATAATTGAATTCAACTTTTGAAAAAATAAATAACAAAACTACTTCTAAAAAATAATGATAAAAGTCGTTAACATTAGTTATGTACTAAAACAACTATTTGAGTACTTGAGGTTGATTTTGTAATAAATCACTCATAAAATGAGTTGTAGACATCAGTTTTCTTTGTTATATCAACAAAAATTGCTACACAGTTATGATTATGAAAAACAAAAAGTTTTTAAAAATAACAAACTATTATCGTAGATGTGATTAGATAATCACAACTGAATTATTTTTTTTAAAAATGTATAAGGAAAAGTTTATCAAAGTTTTTATGGTAATTTTGTAAGAGTGATATACTATTTTAAAATTCCCAGGTAATATATCACAATTTGAACAATACATTTTATAAATTAAAAAATATGTAAGCAAATTGAAAATAATACCAAAATCTTTACGCTCATATATATACCTAGTAACATTACTAAATAACTGTATCTAGTATTATAAAAAATTAATAAGAAATCAACTGTTGATTACATCCTTTGTTTAACAATATAAAAATGAGAGTATGGTATGACATAAACTCATTGTATTTAGAGATAATGATCTGTATCATAAAAACCTAAAACACCGCAGCTATGTTTCCATTATTTTTTTTGCTCTTATTTGTTTTTGTCTGTATCTTCGTTGAAGAGTCGTTTTGTTGAAACGTTTGCTGTTTCCTGGCATTATGTAAGGGTTATGCTTATCTTGTTTTAACTGTGTATACTTATTTATTTGAAAAAAAAAGCCTGACTGTAGTAACATTTACTAACATTATAAATTTACTGAATAGTAAAATCTTACATAATTAGGAAATGAAGACATCATAACTTAAATACCAATCAATAATTTCATTATAAGACTTAAAAAACCTTATCATTTCAATACTAATCAAATGAAATGTTACAATAGACGAGTGGTTTCGAACAATTTTAGGCTGCGTGCCCAAATTCAACAAGACCCATTTATATTAAACAAAGTGCTTACATGGAAATTTAACCAAAAAATGGTAGTTTTAATTTGGTTTTATGTGTGTATAAATGATCTATGTTTGTAAATTATGTATGTTTGTATATAGTTGTTTAAAAAAATATTTATACTTGGTTTCAATCATGCATGTTGTTGCTTGCTTTTAAACAGTTCGCGATCATAAACGTATTATTGATTTTTGAGCTTGTTATAATGGTAATGAGTATTGATAAATTTGAATTTTATGTTTTGTTGCTTTCTGTGTCTTTATTTAAGCTGTGTGTGTATAAGTACATATGTTTTTGTGTCTTTGTGTATGCCTATTTGTTTGAATGTTTTTCTATGTGACTATAAGTTTATGTGCATCACTGTGTTAGCAGTGGCGTAGCTAGAGCTTTTGCCGCCCGGGGCGGACTTTAATATGCCGCCCTTTTTAGGGCCAGCCCATAAATGACGTAATGCACCTTTTTTTGGGGGGAGGGGGAGGCAACACACATATTACGTCATTCAAAACGCGCAACTTTAAATAAAAGTTCCACTTATATATATCATTACCGACAATGGAGTTTTACGAGGTTTCACACTAAAAACATATTTAAATGACCAAAAAGAAAAAATTAAACACCTTCGTTTTCAAATAGCAAATACCGCTTGTATGGGGGGGGGGGGGTCTTTGTCACGTCACATTGAGGAAGGGCTCCAAGTTTTCGTTTCATGGCGCCGTGTGATGAGGGGCAGGGGGTGAAAAATCATACGAAATCACCTGATTTATGAACGACCCCTTAAGTCAATCATATGATGGTTTTTATAAATTCATAAACTTGAATAAATAATTTTTATTGAAATAAAGTACATTGTAAAAGGTGGGGAGCAATTTTACCATTGCATGCCCTATTTATGTAAGCAGTAATAAAAGAGGCCACGTAAGATCATTTACCTGTAATTAAAACAATATAAAAAATACAAAATAATTGTTTTGAAGGCTCCAAGAAATTTTTAAGGGTCGCTCCCCCCCCCCCCCTTAAATGAAACAAAAGATATTCCAAATTTTACACTCAAAAAAACATTAACAATTAATATGCTTTTACTTTTTGTTTATAAATAGATCTAGATCTCTATAATTTTTTAAATAAAAAATTAAATTGTATTCATCAGTATATAAAAATGTATTATCTATAGCCTACATTTACTTACTTATCTAACTTTCATAGTAGAAAAATCATGAATAATGTTAAAAAATATAAATTATTTGTAATATCTTGATCTATGGACATAATACGCATTTTGTAGTCTTTACTCACTTATTGTCGAGCGAATATAATTTTTTTTTTTATCAACTTCGGGTTGGAAAAGCTCTTTTCACAACTAGATACACTCATTGCATTTGCTGAAAACATTCTTAGCAAAATTATAATAATGGGTAAGAATTTTCCAATATTTACTGATAAATACATTTTAATAGATCAAAAGTGGGGATTCATACCCCCACACGTTTTTTTAAAAACATAATGTCTCTTAATGTAGTGTTTGTACAACCAGGGCTTGTCTTCGGCTCCTGCAACCTATGCGGTCGCAGAGGGTCCCGCGCTTTCATAGGCCCAACTTATCTTAATTTTCACTTAATTTCCTTATTAATACCTTATCCCTCTCCAAACTGGGGCACCCGCAATCCTTTTCCCATACTAAGCTGCATAGGGCCCCTTAATGGCTAAGACAGGCCCCGTGTACTGTCATAAAAACCTGTATCCTTTCTTTTTTAATCTCGAACAATGTTTTATAATGGAAATAAAAAAAATTATTTGATATTTAAATTCTTCATTTAGTAGGCTAGATGGTAATATACACACATATGTTCTTGCGAGGACATGTAACTCATCAACGCGTTGTTTTATTTTCTTTTATAATTATATCTATTGATAAAAACATTTATCGTACTTCTTGCTCTAGAGATAGAGCTACGTCTTCCGAATTTTCCCCACTCCTTCTAACTGGTTGTACTTGGAAGAATACCAACTCTTTGTAACAGCGTTTTGTATTAGCACCAATCTTTGCTCCATGAAATGGGTTTGCAGTTTGCATTAATTAGAAAAAAGGCGGGTTCCCATAAATTGAGATATCATAGAGAAGAAAAAGATTACATTGAAATGAATAAAATTCCAGCATCCGATTTCGTTTTACTAGTTACTTCATTTATAAATTTTCCCAACACTCTTGAAAGTTTTAAGTATGTATTTTTCGGAATTATTTTTGTTATTGTGGTGTTTAACGGAAAAATGAATAACCTTTCCTTTCAATGAAAAACACAAACTATATGTGCTACTTTAATGCACTGAAAACATAGTAAATTAAATTTCCAATAAGTTATCTTACAATAATTTCATGAAATCTGAAACAGTAATATAATTTACTTCTTGGAAGTTAAACACAATATTCGAACCACCATGTCATGTAGGTACTTGTTAGCGCATCATTCAGCGAATGTCGAAATTCCATGCTAAAACTGTCGTGGTGATATTAATACGAGATCTACATATTTTCGGACCAGCGGTGATGTGTTGCTGTTTTTTGTGCAGTTTTCTTATAAAAGCGCCAACTGTGATGTATACCGCTTAATTTTCCAAACAAATCGTTACCCTTTTTTGATCGCTTTTTAAATTTTTTAACGATTTTGCGTTAGTTATAACAACCATTATGTAATAAAACAAATGTTGCACGAATCCGTTAATTAAAACTCAAAATTAAGATTCTTTTTGTCTCACCATGGTTTTACCTCTTTAAAAGAAAATGTGCAGTTTCTGGAAATGGCTTTAATATTTAATTGGCCCTCAAACGCCGCCCTTTGAATGAGTGCCGCCCGGGGCGGACCGCCCCCACCGCCCCCCCTAGCTACGCCACTGTGTGTTAGTGTAGTTGTTTCCTTTAGTCTTTAGTAATTTTAACTATCGTGTTTAAACAACTTCCTTTGTCTACAAGCGAGTTGCAGGCTTTTTTTTACACATAACAAATCCTGATATCAACGCAACTCTTTATACAATAACACTCGTGAGTTTCCTACACAGGACATCGGCGTCTTATATATGATATAAATATATTTATATATTATTTAAATTGTGTCAGGATTAAAAATATATATTAATGTTTTCCTTATTCTTCGCGACACTAAAAAACAACAAAAAAAAAACGAAAAAAAAAACAACACATAAATAAAAAATTAATGTCCAAGTGTATAAATGTATAGTTTGCTGATACAATTTAAGATACCAATATGAAAACACCCACCATCTCAAAGAACATGAAAAAGTTTAGTTTCTTTATGTAACATATCACAGAAATATCCAGAATTAAAATTTTTAAGTCAATATTTTCTTTTATGACATGCTGATGAATGGTGTGTTATTAAAATTAAAATTATATAATCCAAATATGTTTTGTATTTATTTCTAATATGATCTTATTCTTAGTACTACAACAATGATATATATGATGTACTGTTTAACATTAACAAATTCCATAAAAATCTTATGTATCAACAAGCCTTGTCTGTTCCGTTCAAAATGATTCAACAAACTGTTTAAAAGTTTAGTATTGTGAGGAAATAAAATCAAGACATTATTTAAATTATGTGTTTAAGATAGAAAATAAAACCAACCAATCAAATTCAGACTTAAAATTAAAGCTATTTGACTGACGTAGTGAGTGGAGGTGTTGCGGAACTCACGTGATGACACCCAATGGGCCATCAATGTTGAGTGACATGCGTGCTTGTCGGGCGTACAGAGAGAGGGTCAAGGTCTGAACATTTCGGGCCTAACATCAAATGTGTACCTGGTACTTATTGTTTATGAATAGATTAAAGTCATCAGAGAATAGCGCGGTCTCTTATTGCTGCTGCCTGTGTACTCTGTGTCACTCTCCAATTCTATCTTAACAGAACATAGCACACAATAACTTCTGTATAGAAGGAACGTCCGTATTAATAAGGAAGACAATAATTAATAAGTACATGTTCACAGAACATTCAATGAACTGGGAATTTTATCATCAAATAACCCAGTAAATTCAAATGTTCAACGTTGTAAAGTGTCTGATTCTTAACTTCTTAATGTTCAAAAATGAGTTCTTTCAATATATTCATCATGTTTCCTCTAAGATTATTAAGGAACATTGAGCTATGGTCATAGCTTACGCTTAACATCACGCGCAAATATTAGGTGAAGTTGGATGTCACGCATTAGTGACGAGGGGGAAGGGGTGTGTAAGAAATGTGACGTCACATCAAAATCCGCCACTTAAGATATAAAGAAAAAATTAATAAAATGTTTAATTGATTTTTTATTTTAAGACGTTTTCAGCGGATTCACATTTGTAACGATATAAGAGAGCATTCTTAAACTAAATACATACTGAAAATACAAAAAAAAAAGATTTTAAAAAATCAACATTATAATTTAAATTATAAAATACTGTTTGAAAGGTGGTTAGAGGGGGGAGGGTTGAGTGTCAAGCCTTATGACGCCATGTTAGGACTCTGAGCTGCATTACAAAATACAAAATATAACACGTAACAAATGTTCTACAATATATTGATTTAACAGTAGGTCTAAAATTAAAATTATAAAATGTATTTATGTTTCGTTCCATTAAAAGTTTGCCTATACATTACTTGTAGAAAATATAAAAATTTTATCTTGAGTACATGCCCATGGACACAAATCATTCATAAACACACATGGGATTACTGTACGTTTTGTACTTTTATTATTAGAATCTAAGCTCCTCATTCATCGTTGGTAAATATTTACAGATTTACGTATATAATATCTTTGTAATGTATGAAATTGGGATAAGAACTTTCAGTTTATAATGTATAAAGTTAGGATAGTAACTTAATTTTTATACTTTCAGTTAGTAATGTAAAGAGTCGGTATACGAACTTAATTGGTATGCTTTCAAGTTGTAACATATAAAGTCTGGATAGGAACTTTATTTTTATACCTCAGTTTGTAATGTATGAAGTCGGTAAAAGAACTTAATTTTTATACTTTTAGTTTGTAATGTATAAAGTTAGGATAAGAACTTAATTTTTATACTTTTAGTTTGTAATGTATAAAGTTAGGATTAGAACTTAATTTTTATACTTTTAGTTTGTAATGTATAAAATTAGGATAAGAACTTAATTTTTATACTTTTAGTTTGTAATGTATTTAGTTAGCATTAGAACTTAATTTTTATACTTTCAGTTTGTAATGTATATAGTTAGGATAAGAACTTAATTTTTACAAAGAAATGAAGTAACCACATATCCTAGTGATAACAACATTTATATCTTCTACATATTCTTCTGATCTCACACTTAGTCTTTTAAGGTCTTGGCTAATAACTGGTTAACCTGCTTCATCTGGTGGGCATGGGCCTTCAACTCTGTCTTCACGGAGGACACTTTTGTCCCCTAACCTCCCCGGCTATGTCTAAGTCTAAGGCGGGACACTTTTGTCCCTTAACCTCCCCGGCTATGTGTAAGGCGGGACACTTTTGTCCCCTAACCTCCCCGGCTATGTCTAAGGCGGGACACTTTTATCCCCTAACCTCCCCGGCTATGTCTAAGGCGGGACACTTTTTTCCCCTAACCTTCCCGGCTATGTCTAGGGCGGGACACTTTTGTCCCTTAACCTCCCCGGCTATGTCTAAGGCGGGACACTTTTTTCCCCTAACCTTCCCGGCTATGTCTAGGGCGGGACACGAAGTCAACAGGTTTAATACTGTTTCAGAGGGTAGCTTACATGACGGCAGTTTAATACTGTTTGAGAGGGTAGGCTGAAATGACGGAAGTTCAATACTGTTTCAGAGGGTAGGCTGAAATGACGGAAGTTCAATACTGTTTCAGAGGGTAGGCTGAAATGATGGCACTTCGAGTCCCTGTTATGGTCTAGCCTGTTGAAATCTGAGTTGGTTGGGAATTTGGGTTACTAAGCTCTGATGTTTGGGACTCAGACTCCACAACTGGTCTGATCGGCATGGCCTGGGCATATTAAAGAATTACCCCTGGCATGGCCTGGGCATATTAAAGAAGTTACCACTGGCATGGCCTGGGAATATTAAAGAATTACCCCTGGCATGGCCTGGGCATATTAAAGAATTACCCCCTGGCATGGCCTGGGCATATTAAAGAATTACCCCCTGGCATGGCCTGGGCATATTAAAGAATTCCCCCTGGCATGGCCTGGGCATATTAAAGAATTACCCCTTTGGGATGGCTTGGGCATATTAAAGAATTACCCCTTTGGGATGGCCTGGGCATATTAAAGAATTACCCCCTGGCAGTCGTATCGTCAGGCCACTCATGTTACCACTTCTTCCTGAAGTGGTCCTTTAGCCAGGACTTTTCCCCACTATTTTCTTCCTTACTGCCAAACACAAAGACATAATGTTACTGAGTTAACAGATGTCTCTGTACTGACAACGACCAGCCGCTCCCAATTGCCTGCCGTTAAGAGTTTCTAATGTTTTTACAATACTGTCTTACTGCCTCTTACTTGACTTTTGTCTCTGTTACGGTCAAGAGGGCACTTTAAAAAAAGAATATAACGTCATCATGTCTTCATGATTGCTGTACAAGTATGTTGGCAAACCGGACATAGTTCTAAACATAGACTTTACTCAGTGGATTGCCGGGGTACACAAGCTTGCTGGCAAACCGGACATAGTTCTAAACAGAGACTTTACTCAGTGGATTGCCGGGGTACACAAGCTTGCTGGCAAACCGGACATGGTTCTAAACATAGACTTTACTCAGTGGATTGCCGGGGTACACAAGCTTGCTGGCAAACCGGACATAGTTCTAAACAGAGACTTTACTAGGGGATTGCCGGGGTACACAAGCTTGCTGGCAAACCGGACATAGTTCTAAACATAGACTTTACTCAGTGGATTGCCGGGGTACACAAGCTTGCGGGCAAACCGGACATAGATCTAACTAGTGACTTTACTCAGTGGATTGCCGGGGTTGAGGACCGAACCGGTTGACACCATTACAATGAGGACGTTAAAAGATACTAAAATTTGTTGGCACTGGCATACTTGATTGGGGTCCTGGAGCTAACGCAATGGGAGACGCAAACCCTAGTGGGGGACACAAACTATAGAGTGGGACACAAACCCTAGTAGGGACACAAACCCTTGTGGGGGACACAAACCCTATATAGTGGGGGACACAAACCCTAGTTGGGGACACAAACCCTAGTTGGGGACACAAACCCTATATAGTGGGGGACACAAACCCTAGTTGGGGACACAAACCCTAGTGGGAACACAAACCCTAGTGGGGGACACAAACCCAAGTGGGGGACATAAACCCTAGTTGGGGACACAAACCCTAGTGGGGGACACAAACCCTAGTTGGGGACACAAACCCAAGTGTGGGACACAAACCCTAGTTGGGGACACAAACCCAAGTGGGGGACATAAACCCTAGTGGGGGACACAAACCCAAGTGGGGGACACAAACCCTAGTTGGGGACACAAACCCTATATAGTGGGGGACACAAACCCTAGTTGGGGACACAAACCCTAGTAGGGACACAAACCCTATATAGTGGGGGACACAAACCCTTGTGAGGGACACAAACCCTAGTTGGAGACACAAACCCTAGTGTGGGACACAAACCCTAGTGGGGGACACAAACCCTAGTGGGAACACAAACCCTAGTGGGGGACACAAACCCAAGTGGGGGACATAAACCCTAGTGGGAACACAAACCCTAGTGGGGGACACAAACCTAATGGGGGCCACCAACCCCGATGGGAGACACAAACTCTAGTGGGAGACACAAACCCTAGTAGGGGACACAAACCCTAGACGGAGATACAAACCCTAGAACCCTAGTAGGGGACACAAAACCTTGTGGGGGACACATACCCTAGTGACACATCAGATCCTAACGTTTACGTTAATCATGAGAAGAAACTAAATTACGCGTGGGTCTTAAAGTCTCTAGTAATTAATTTTTTGATGATTTTTATTCCCCTTGTCACACTTCGTCACACAAACTTAGACCCCATCCCCTAAAAGCTGTATTTTCTAAACGTATTCTGCATGTCATTAAACATGTATTTAGTATAAGCATTCACTGTAATATTGTCGTACGTGTGAAACCATTGAAAACGTCATTAAATTAATTTCCAGCTATGAAATTTTCAAGTGGACATTTGATTTAAAGTTGATTATTTTTGGTGTAACGTCACATTTCTTTAACACTTATCTCCCACTCGTGAACATTCGTCAAAAAAATGTCCCCCCCCTTCCCTTCGGCACTTAACGTTTCGTTTATGGTCGGACCTTATTTTGGTTTAACAAAAAAACAAGAGTCTTAAATAGCTCTAATCCGGCGGTTCTCACTTTTTAATATTATTATTTTTAAAAATATTTTTAAATATGTTTTTTTAATACTGTGTGACTATTTGAAGTGCATTTAATTTAAATATTTTTAAAGTAGAGTATTTACCAAGATTTGTAATTAAATATAATATCTGCCTCGTACTTTTGGAATGTAAAAAAATGATTAAATGATATTTGTGTGTGCTATCGCAAGATAATTTAAAAAAACCTCTTATTTCTATTGATCAATCAAAGCATAAAAAGATATTTATGAAAGTATTAAGTACAATATTACATATATGTATGCTACTTATATTTATATTATTTTAGAAATGGTTTTGTAATTTTGTTCAACAGATGTTATTACAATTTTATGTCTTGTAAAACATTTTGTTTTCAAGTATTAGACAATATATTATCCATATTATATATTACATAGTTTATGTGTTGCATATGTATTGTTCATTAAACTTTTGATGTAGTGAGCAAGTTTGAGACTCACTGTAAATGTAAAAAAATCTTTTAAGTGGACTACACAACGTCACATAAAGCGGATCTCTGATGTCAAGTAGCTCTTGAGAGACAAAGTTTGTTGGTTTACACTTAAGTGGATCATGACGAGATCCGTTAGAAAGCCTCCAGTAAACTACAGCAAAGTACGTGACGCATTAAATAAGGTTTACATTATTGAAAAGCTGAGTGAAGTAATGTTATTTGAGGCAAGTTAAACATTTATCTCCTCGTTTTTTGTCCTAGGTAAAAATATCTTTAATAATTTTATTCAAATTTCATTTTTTATACCCATCATTTTTGTTCTTTAAATTATGAATAGATTGTCCCATAACGAAAACACTTCACTTCAAGAACTAACTGGATCTAACATTGTACATCCTTGTTGTACTAAATATGTCACATTCTCATTGGAGGATTGAGTCATTCAGGCTCTTATAACCTGGCTACAATATCAACGGCGAGCCTCAACATATGGGCGTTGCCATGGAGATAGTCATCCGCAGTGCGTGTGCTGCCATACCCGTCCCCGTCCCCAATAGCCATAGATCATTGGATCAGCTGAAGTGCTACTGTCTCCTCATAACCCCATAAACGGTAGCCGGGTTCCCTGTTTCTATCTAGTCTGTGAAAGTAGCTGTTTGTAGGACAGTGTCCATTTCACATCTGCGTGTTGAGGGACTGACGTCTCCTTGACCATACCCCATAAACGGCAGCCGAGTTCCCTGTTTCTATCTAGTCTGTGAAAGTAGCTGTTTGTAGGACAGTGTCCAGTCCGCCCATAAACGGCAGCCGAGTTCCCTGTTTCTATCTAGTCTGTGAAAGTAGCTGTTTGTAGGACAGTGTCCAGTCCGCATCTGCGTGTTGAGGGACTGACGTCTCCTTGACCATACCCCATAAACGGCAGCCGAGTTCCATGTTTCTATCTAGTCTGTGAAAGTAACTGTTTGTAGGACAGTGTTCAGTCCGCATATGCGGGATGAGGTACTGGCAGCTACGAGGCTACCGCTAAGGATCTCGCTTGCGCGGTCGCGGCATTTCATCGTGAAGCATCCTTGCCGTGTCACCATTCTCCCAGTCCGCTAGCCATTTTTCCGTGAAATGGTCTCTTAGCCACAATTTTACCCCCAACTGAGTGTTGGAAAACTCTTCCTTCTTCATACGCTTTGGCGCACGTCTTTTACACCCCTGTGAATTGCTTCTATCATGTTAACACAGTTCAACAAATCATGTTAACAAAATTTAACCAATCATGTTAACACAGTTTAACCAATTACGTTAACACAGTTGAAACAATCATGTTAACACAGTTTAACAAATTACGTTAACACAGTTGAACCAATCATGTTAACACAGTTTAACCACTTACGTTAACACAGTTTAACCAATCATGTTAACACCGTTTAACCAATCATGTTAACACCGTTTAAGAAATCATTTTAAAAGAGTTTAACCAATCATGTTAACACAGTTAAATCATTCATGTTAACTCAGTTTAACCAATCATGTTAAGACAGTTTAACCGATCATGTTAACACAGTTTAACCAATCATGTCAACAAAGTTTAACTGATCATGTTAACACAGTTTTTAAAAAATCATGTTAACACAGTTTAACCGATTATTTTAACAAAGTTTAACCAATCATGTTAAGACAGTTTAACTATTCATGTTAACACAGTTTAACCATTCATGTTAGCACAGTTTAACCATAAATGTTAACACAGTTTAACGAATCATGTTAACACAGTTTAAACACTCATGTTAACACAGTTTAACCAATAAATGTTAACACAGTTTAACCATTCATGTTAACACAGTTTATCCGATCATGTTAACACAGTTTAACCAATCATGTTAACACAGTTCAACCAATCATGTTAACAAAGTTTAACCATTAATGTTTACACAGTTTAACCAATCATGTTTAAAAAGTTTAACCGATCATATTAACACAGTTTAACCAATCATGTAAACACAGTTTAACCCATCATAATAACAAAGTTTAACCAATCATGTTAACACAGTTTAACCAATCATGTTAACTTAGTTTAACCAATCACGTTAACACAGTTTAACCGATCATGTTAACACAATTTAACAATTCATGTTAACACAGTTGAACCAATCATGTTAACACAGTTGAACCATTCATGTTAACACAGTTTAACCGATCATGTTAACACAGTTTAACCGATCATGTTAACATAGTTTAACCAATCACGTTAACACAGTTTAACCGATCATGTTAACACAGTTTAACAATTCACGTTAACACAGTTTAACAATTCATGTTAACATAGTTTAACCATTCATGTTAACACAGTTTAACCAATCATGTTAACACAGTTTAACAATTCACGTTAACACAGTTTAACCGATCATGTTAACACAGTTTAACCATTCACGTTAACACAGTTTAACCATTCATGTTAACACAGTTTATCCAATCACGTACTTCCTGTATCATTATATGTCAACTTTCTACGCTGATCATCGTTTACACGTTACATTTCCTATTCTTATTGTAGGATGCTAATCTAGATTCTTTTAATCGATATCTTATAATGTTAACAAGTTTATAAAGTAGACCTTGAGTGCAGTAAAATTATGAAGAATATCGAAAACTTCTATTTCTATTAATTGACTTAATTACAACAGACTAAGACATAACAAAAACATTTCATGACAAGGGGGGAACATTTTCAAACTTTGCAACACCAAGATTCTAAATAATAAATATGTTACTTATTAATGATATGTATAACGCCAAGCTTCTAAATAATAAATATGTTACTTACTAATAATATGTATAACGCCAAGCTTCTAAATAATAAATATGTTACTTACTAATAATATTTATAACGCAAAACTTCTAAAAAATAAATATGTTACTTACTACTAATATTTATAATCAGAGTATTTGAATTAGAAATTTTCCACTGTAAGTTTTCTAGACTAAAAGTGTGTACTTTTAGTTTTACTGCGTTTCACAAGTCAATTGATTGTGTCTCTATAATTAACAACGTAATTGAGTAGTAGATATAATCTTTCAACCAAAAACATAATAATAATATTCTATATTTTTTAAGAAAAAATTAGAATTTAACTTTATGGAGATTTATACAAAATACAAATTAACAAAGCTAATATAATGGTTTTAAAAAGAAATTGTAAAATGAGACGCAGAGAGAGAGAATGAGATAGAGAGAGGAGTTGTTATTTTCTGTAGTGCATGAAAAATTACATATGACTTATAACACGGTCACATCAACAGATAATTGACATTTTTATATGTGTACCATATAACCAATCATTTCATTCCAATTATAAAACTAATTCTATTAATATGTAAATATTGGTTTATAATTCAATAGATATGTGATAAAACGAAAAAAACAAATTATTTCAAAAAGTAGGAGTGAGATAGCCCACATGCCATAGGCTAGTTGACAAGGAAGTTATTTAACATGTTATCTGATAGACTTAATTGAATGCATTAAAATAACGTTGTTTAGTTGTCTCTTTAAGGTCAAGGATTCTGTGTTAATAAATAATTCTTTAAATACAACATACAGATTATCTAATAAAGCATTTAATGAAAAGTTCTCACCTTTGATACTTTTCTTGTCTTCAGAAATCTGTTTTCTCGTTGAGACTGTGTGTGAGCTGTGAGCGTTGTTGTGACTGTTTCGAGTAACAGGACGTGCGTATATCCTGTACGACTACCACGTCAGAGGGGCCACTTAATACTGACGTGGTTTATTGTTCTATACATAGGTTCAGGAGCGGCGTTTGATGTTGGCAAATGGGGGGACCGCCCCAGGACCCGCGCTTAGGTAGGCCCCGCGTTTCGGTCCTGAACATGTCTCGTCCTGGTTAATAGCCTATACACGTAGAACCAAAGAGTGGATAGTAGAACGAATGCTGGAAAAGATTGTAAAGAAACGAAAGAGGCACTCTTGTTATTCTTTTTGAAGGTCAAATTCCGTAGCGTAGCTCTAGACGTTATTGAAAGCATTACACCGTTAGCTGAAAATAGGTCAGATGTACCATTCAGCCAATCCCCTTTATTTGTGTACACGTCATTCTCAAAACGCATTATTTTGCGATATGTCTGCCAATAACTGCATTTTAAATCACGTCCTAACCAGTACGTCATTTTTTGATAAGAATAAACCGTTGTTTAAAGACCAGAGAAAATAATGAACTTGTAATAATTTAATGAAAAGGTGACACGCGGTATTAAAATTACACAATAATCAAGATATTTCATATTTTTAAATATCATAGCATACTGGTGCTAAGCGATCTTTACTAGTACTCTGGCCCCGCGGGGTCATTGCTGGCACTAGGCCCCGCGCTTACCTAACGCTGCTACTGCATAGGTTAAGATGTAAAAGGAATTGCATCGTAATCCTCAGAAACCAATGTATGAATTGCTTCTTCTACAGTATGAGTATTTTATTAATGACGAATTATTCCTATTTGTATCATGGTTTTTCTTTCAATGAACACTACACTCGAGGGTGAATACTTTTATTAATGACGAAGTATTCCTATTTGTAACATGTTCTTTCTTTCAATGAACACTACCATCGAGGGTGGATACTTTTATTAATGACGAATTATTCCTATTTGTAACATGTTCTATTTCTCAATGAACACTACTATCGAGGGTGAATATTTTATTAATGATGAAATTCTCAATTATGTAACATGTTCTTTTTTTGTAAGAACACTATTAGCCGTAGGCAATTTTGTTCGAACTTATTCTACACATAAACATAATAACTGCTTTCATTTCTAAACTTTTCTCCTCAATTTATCATCATATCTTACAGTATGACCGTCCTGTTTGGCACCGCTTTTAAAATCTCCAACCCACACATTAAAGCAATGTGTTCATTAAAACAATATCTTCGTGGTTAGATTTACCTATTTTTTTTCTACCATACTGTCAAGTCAACTTACTATAAGGTCAATACCTTCGTGGCTGGATTCACATATTTTCTACAATACTGTCAAGTCCAATTACTATAAGGTCAATATCTTCGTGGTTAGATTCACCTTTTTTCTACCATACTGACAAGTCCAGTTACTATAAGGTCACCAAGTCCACTGATGTCTCTATACTGATAACGACCAACCGTTCCCCATTTCCTGGCGTTAGGAGTTTCAAGTGTTTTTACATGACAGTCTCCCTTCTTACTACTTGACCTTTGTCTCTTTCACAATCACATCACGTTATGCACAATGGCACTGAAGTCATCACGTTATGAACAATGGCACTGACGCCATCTCGTTATCAACAATGGAAATGACGTCATCCTATTATGATCAATGGCACTGACGTCATCATGTCATGAAAAATGGCACTAAAGTCACCATGTTATGAAAAATGGCAGTGACGTCATCACAATATGAACAATAGCACTGACGTCATCACAATATGAACAATGGCACTAACATCATTACGTTATGAACAATGACACTGGCGTCATCACGTTATGAACAAAGGAACTGACATCATCACGTTATGAACAATGGAACTGACATCATCACGTTATGAACAATGGCACTGTCATCCTCATGCTATGACTATTGGCACTGACGTCATCACTTGATGAACAATGGCACTGACGTCATCACTTGATGAACAATGGCATTGACATCATCACGTTATGAACAATGAAAATGACGTCATCATGCTATGACTATTGGCACTGACGTCATCACTTGATGAACAATGGCACTAACGTCATCACGATATGAACAATGGAACTGACGTCATCACAATATGAACAATGGCACTGACGTCATCATAATATGAACAATGGCACTGACGTCATCATAATATGAACAATGGCACTGACGTCATCACAATATGAACAATGGCACTGACGTCATCACGTTATGAACAATGGCACTGACGTCATCACGATATGAACAATGAAACTGACGTTATTACGTTATGAGCAGTGGCAATGACGTCATCTCGTTGTGAACAATGGCGCTGACGTCTTCATGTGGGCTTGTCACCAGGACATAGTTGTAAGGCCAAAGTGTAACACAAAAAAGCCCAAGTTTTCCTAAATACAACATCAACAAAACTCACTACACGTTGGCAACATTGAGGTTAGAATACAATTCAATCATTTACCAGTTATCTTGAATACAAATAAATCATTTACCAGTTATCTTGAATACAAATAAATCATTTACCAGTTATCTTGAATAAAAATAAATCATTTACCAGTTATCTTGAATACAATTAAATCATTTACCAGTTATCTTGAATACAATTAAATCATTTACCAGTTATCTTGAATACAAATAAATCATTTACTAGTTATCTTCAATACAATTAAATCATTTACCAGTTATCTTGAATACAATTAAATCATTTACCAGTTATCTTGAAAACAATTAAATCATTTACCAGTTATCTTGAATACAATTAAATTATTTACCAGTTATCATGAAAACTTTAATGTTAATTCCTTCAGCAGAAATCAATAAGAAATTAATAATTGGAATGTACCTAAGGTATAAAAATTAACCTTATAATTTATATTAACACACCTTCCCGACATAAAAGACAACCTCAAGTACTAAGAGAGTTCTCACCTATAAAAGACAACCTCAAGTACTAAGAGAGTTCTCACCTATAAAATATAACCTTAAGTACTAAGAGAGTTCTCACCTATAAAAGACAACCTCAAGTACTAAGAGAGTTCTCACCTATAAAAGACAACCTCAAGTACTAAGAGAGTTCTCACCTATAAACGACAACCTCAAGTACTAAGAGAGTTCTCACCTATAAGAGACAACCTCAAGTACTAAGAATGTTCTCACCTTTAAAAGACAACCTCAAGTACTAAGAGAGTTCTCACCTATAACAGACAAACTCAAGTACTAAGAGAGTTCTCACCTATAAAAAACAACCTCAAGTACTAAGAGAGTTCTCACCTATAAAAGACAACCTCAAGTACTAAGAGAGTTCTCACCTATAAAAGACAACTTCAAGTACTAAGAGAGTTATCACCTATAAAAGACAACCTCAAGTACTAAGAGAGTTATCACCTATAAAAGACAACCTCAAGTACTAAGAGAGTTCTCACCTATAAAAGACAACCTCAAGTACTAAGAGAGTTCTCACCTATAAAAGACAGACTCAAGTGCTAAGAGAGTTCTCACCTATAAAAGACAACCTCAAGTACTAAGAGAGTTCTCACCTATAAAAGACAACCTAATGTACTAAGAGAGTTCTCACCTATAAAAGACAACCTAAAGTACTAAGAGAGTTCTCACCTATAACAGACAACCTCAAGTACTAAGAGAGTTCTCACCCTAAAAGAGTCAACCTCAAGTACTAAGAGAGTTCTCACCTATAAAAGACAACCTCAAGTACTAAGAGAGTTCTCACCCTAAAAGAGTCAACCACAAGTACTAAGAGGGTTCTCACCTATAAAAGACAACCTCAAGTACTAAGAGAGTTCTCACCTATAAAAGACAACCTCAAGTACTAAGAGAGTTGTCACCTATAAAAGACAACATCAAGTACTAAGAGAGTTCTCACCTATTAAAGACAACCTCAAGTACTAAGAGAGTTCTCACCTATAAAAGACAACCTCAAGTACTAAGAGAGTTCTCACCTATAAAAGACAACCTCAAGAACTAAGAGAGTTCTCACCTATAAAAGACAACCTCAAGTACTAAGAGAGTTCTCACCTATAAAAGTCATCCTCAAGTACTAAGTGAGCTCTCACCTATAAAAGACAACCTCAAGTACTAAGAGAGTTCTCACCTATAAAAGACAGCCTCAAGTACTAAGAGAGTTATCACCTATAAAAGACAACCTCAAGTACTAAGAGAGTTCTCACCTATAAAAGACAACCTCAAGTACTAAGAGAGTTCTCACCTACAAAAGACAACCTCAAGTACTAAGAGAGTTCTCACCTATTAAAGACAACCTCAAGTACTAAGAGAGTTCTCACCTATAACAGACAACCTCAAGTACTAAGAGAGTTCTCACCTATAAAAGACAACCTCAAGTACTAAGAGAGTTCTCACCTATAAGAGACAACCTCAAGTACTAAGAGAGTTCTCACCTATAAAAGTCAACCTCAAGTACTAAGAGAGTTCTCACCTATAAAAGACAACCGCAAGTACTAAGAGAGTTCTCACCTATAAGAGACAACCTCAAGTACTAAGAGAGTTCTCACCTATAAAAGACAACCTCAAGTACTAAGAGAGTTCTCACCTATAAAAGACAACTGCAAGTACTAAAAGAGTTCTCACGTATCAGAGACAACCTCAAGTATTAAGAGAGTTCTCACCTATAAAAGACAACCCCAAGTACTAAGAGAGTTCTCACCTATAAAAGACAACCTCAAGTACTAAGAGAGTTATCACCTATAAAAGACAACCTCAAGTACTAAGACAGTTCCCACCTATAAAAGACAACCTGAAGTACTAAGAGAGTTCTCACCTATAAAAGACAACCTCAAGTACTAAGAGAGTTCTCACCTATAAAAGACAACCTCAAGTACTAAGAGAGTTCTCACCTATAAAAGACAACCTAAAGTACTAAGAGAGTTCTCACCTATAAAATACAACCTCAAGTACTAAGAGAGTTCTCACCTATAAAAGACAACCTCAAGTACTAAGAGAGTTCTCACCTATAAAAGACAACCTCAAGTACTAAGACAGTTCTCACCTATAAAAGACAACCTCAAGTACTAAGAGAGATCTCACCTATAAAAGACAACCTCAAGTACTAAGAGAGTTCTCACCTATAAAAGACAACCTCAAGTACTATGAGAGTTCTCACCTATAAAAGACAACCTCAAGTACTAAGAGAGTTCTCACCTATAAAAGACAACCTCAAGTACTAAGAGAGTTCTCACCTATAAAAGACAACCTCAAGTACTAAGAGAGTTCTCACCTATAAAAGACAACCTCTAGTACTAAGAGAGTTCTCACCTATAAAAGACAACCTCAAGTACAAAGATAGTTATCACCTATAAAAGACAACCTCAAGTACTAAGAGAGTTCTCACCTATAAAAGACAACCTCAAGTACTAAGAGAGTTCTCACCTAACCTCAAGTACTAAGAGAGTTCTCACCTATAAAAGACAACCTCAAGTACTAAGAGAGTTCTCACCTATAAATACAACCTCAAGTACTAAGAGAGTTCTCACCTATAAAAGACAGCCTCAAGTACTAAGAGAGTTCTCACCTATAAAAGACAGCCTCAAGTACTAAGAGAGTTCTCACCTATAAGAGAATAAAGAGAGAATCCAAGTTAAATAGTAAAAGTTGATCGTTACACTGTCTGGCTACACTCAGTTGTTTCCTGGTAGTTTGGGTCTATGTCGTGACATTTATGGAATGTGATAAAAGTAATGTAGTGAGTTAAAAATAATGTAGTCAGGTGAAGGTAATGTAGTGAGTTGAAAGTAATGTAGTGAGTTAAAATAATGTAGTCAGTGAAGGTAATGTAGTGAGTTAAAAGTAATGTAGTGAGTTGAAAGTAATGTAGTCAGTTGAAGGTAATGTAGTGAGTTGAAAGTAATGTAGTGAGTTGAAAGTAATGTAGTGAGTTGAAAGTAATGTAGTGAGTTGAAAGTACTGTAGTGAGTTGAAAGTACTGTATTGAGTTGAAAGTACTGTAGTGAGTTGAAAGTACTGTAGTGAATTGAAAGTAATGTAGTGAGTTAAATGTAATATAGTGAGTTAAAAGTAATGTAGTGAGTTTAAGGTAATGTAGTGAATTGAAGGTAATGTAGTGAGTTGAAAGTAATATAGTGAGTTGAAAGTATTGTAGTGAGTTGAAGGTAATGTAGTGAGTTGAAAGTAATGTAGTGAGTTGAAGGTAATATAGTGAGTTGAAAGTAATGTAGTAAGTTGAAAGTAATGTAGTGAGTTGAAAGTTATATAGAGAGTTGAAAGTAATGTAGTGTAATGAAATTAATGTAGTGAGTTGAAAGTAATGTAGTGAGTTAAAATTAATGTAGTGAGTTGAAAGTAATGTAGTGAGTTGAAAGTAATGTAGTGAGTTTAAAATTAATGTAGTGAGTTGAAAGTAATGTAGTGAGTTAAAAGTAATGTAGTGAGTTGAAAGTAATGTAGTGAGTTTAAAATAAATGTAGTGAGTTGAAAGTAATGTAGTGAGTTGAAAGTAACGTAGTGAGTTGAAAGTAATGTAGTGAGTTGAAATTAATGTAGTGAGTTGATAGTAATGCAGTGAGTTGAAAGTAATGTAATGAGTTGAAATTAATGTAGTAAGTGAAAGTAATGTAGTGAGTTAAAAGTAATGTAGTGAGTTGAAATTAATGTAGTGAGTTGATAGTAATGTAGTGAGTTGAAAGTAATGTAGTGAGTTGATAGTAATGCAGTGAGTTAAAAGTAATTTAGTGAGTTGAAGGTAATGTAGTGAGTTGAAAGTAATGCAGTGAGTTGAAAGTAATGTAGTGAGTTGAAAGTAATGTAGTGAGTTGAAAGTTATGTAGTGAGTTGAAAGTAATGTAGTGAGTTGAAAGTAATGTAGTGAGTTGAAAGTAATGTAGTGAGTTGAAATTAATGTAGTAAGTGAAAGTAATGTAGTGAGTTGAAAGTAATGTGGTGAGTTGAAAGTAATGTAGTGAGTTGAAAGTAATGTAGTGAGTTGAAAGTAATGTAGTGAGTTTAAAATTAATGAAGGGAGTTGAAAGTTATGTAGTGAGTTGAAAGTAATGTAGTGAGTTGAAATTAATGTAGTAAGTGAAAGTAATGTAGTGAGTTGAAAGTAATGTAGTGAGTTGAAAGTAATGTAGTGAGTTGACAGTAATGTAGTGAGTTGAAAGTAATGTAGTGAGTTGAAAGTAATGTAGTGAGTTGAAAGTAATGTAGTGAGTTGAAAGTAATGTAGTGAGTTGAAAGTTATGTAGTGAGTTGAAAGTAATGTAGTGAGTGGATAGTTATGTAGTGAGTTGAAAGTAATGTTGTAAGTTGAAAGTAATGCAGTGAGTTGAAAGTAATGTAGTGAGTTGAAATTAATGTAGTGAGTTTAAAGTAATGTAGTGAGTTGAAAGTAATGTAGTGAGTTGAAAGTAATGTTGAAAGTTGAAATTAATGCAGTGAGTTGAAAGTAATGTAGTGAGTTGAAATTAATGTAGTGAGTTGAATGTTATGTTGTGAGTTGAAAGTAATGTAGTCATTTAAAAGTAAATTAGTGAGTTAAATGTAATGTACAAAATAGAAAGTAATGTAGTGAGTTAAAACTACTGTGCTGAGTTCAAACTAATGTAATAAGTTTTAAAAATGTTGTTACTTAAAAGTAATGTCGTGAGTTTAAAAGTCATGTAGTGTGTTTAAAGTAATAAAGTTAGTTATGAATAAGGATAATCTTTTTTTTTTTTAAAGGACCGTATCCAAATCTCTTCCAATCTGGATTTTAGGCTTGGAATTTGTGTCTTTAGCAAAACATAAAACTTTCACTTTATAATAAATAATTATTTTCAATTCCAATAAGAATGCAGGACTAAACGCAAACCATATACAAGCGTAAGATGCAATAATCTTCTGTATAGAAGGAGCGTCTTCAAAAGAAAAGATGAGATAGGATAAAATAAGAAGGGTTTTTAGGTAGGTATTGCAATAAAATATATAAATTAATAACGAAATAGCAGTGTCCTGATTTCTGTATAATTTGTTAACATTATATACATAATATTTAAGTTATTTCCTCCAAACATCAATATTATATACATACTATTTCTGCTATTGTCTCTTTTTAAACATCAACATTAATAAACATAATATTCCCATTATTTCCTCCGTATAAACACCAATATTATATCTGCTTTTTCTTTTCATCGTTGTTATTCTTCATTACTTTATTTTGAACGACCCTTGTTTTCTCTTTCTTGTCTTTTCTATCATTGCCATCTCTATTGACAGCCTGTATCCTGTTTGTTAATTTTTCAAAAAAATTCCAACCTACACCACGTGATGTGATCATAACTGTTTTGGTACATAGTTAGATTCCCGAGTATTCTCTCTTACTGTCAAATCCTAGTGCTATAACGTCAACAAGTTCACAGATGTCATTGTACTGATAAACACCAGCCGCTCCAAATTTCCTGACGTTAAGAGTTTCAACTACAGTTTCCTTTCCTCACACTTTACTCTTGTCTCTGTGGCGATCACAAACACACTATTAACAAAGGCAGTAACGTCATCAAGTGTACATGTTTACTACACATGTTGGCTGGAGGAAGAACCTGAATCATTTGTTCTATTTTTAGAACCATTGTAGACACGACCAAAGAATATTGTAAGACAGTGGTGGTGAACTTTTTTTTGTGTGAAAGCGTGCCCGAAATTTAAACCAAAACCCACTTAATTGTAACAAAGTGCCAACACTCCAATGAAACCTGCCAATTGGGCAAGGGTCTTATTAGTGTCAGCCATCTTCGCTGATGTTAGATAGTCTGTCATGCACGTCAGTCTGAAGTCATTGTCTACTGTCTATAAGGACTGACAAGTGGCCACACTTGAACTTTGCTACATGTTCATCCTTTCAGAACAGTTCATTGGTGTGACGTTTTATCAGAGGCGTATCTACTTGCTTTGTGGATGAGAGAAAAAAAGACACTTTTCTGTATCTCAATATTTGACGCTATTTTCTTTGGCCATAAATAAGAAGAGTAACACAGGTACTCCAGCGGAGAAATTGTTTTTGTCAAAAAGAGCTGTACCGTTTTACTGGTTTAAAAAAATATTTAAATAAAATATAAGCGCTGAATTTTAAAGCACATGAGACACTATGTTTCATTTTATTATTGAAAACCAAAGAAACATTGATTGTTATTAAAAGCAACACTTTAAAAATAAAAAAAAAAGATGGAATGTAATACGAATTTAATTGGATGTAACAGCACGAACAACTTCCTTGTTATCTTGTTTGCCTTCCTCAAAGAAAGTTCAGAGAAAATCTAATACATCGACATGAACTATTTTTAAAAAGATAATTGTATTGTGGGAAATACAATATTATATTGATTGAAAAGCTTTATGTAGCATATAGTTTCAAAAATTCTAACAAGAAAAGTGCCCCTAAAAAATACATAACCCTCCACTGACGTAATCGCGTAATTTTAAGTTATAAAAAAAAATAATCGCACAGTTCACGTCCAGCGGTTCTAATGTTTAATACTTTTTTTTTTTTTTTTTTTTTTTTAATCTTTTTTTTTTATTATTGTAAACGCTTTTCCAAGGAATGTAATTAAAATTAATTGCTTGCTTGTGCATTTAGAAGATAATAATATTTAATGTTATTATTGCATGATCAAAATTACATATTAAAAATATATTTCTAAGGCAATCATTAACAAACTATAAAAAACATAGGTATTCAAATTTCACGTCATATTTTACAAAGGTTTAAGGAACGTTTAATTTGATATTATTTTTTTAAAAAACAATTTAATCTACAATGATAAATTCTATTAAGATAATATATTTAATGTTTAAAATATTACACTTCAAGTTATATAACATACATCATCCTACACCCAACAAGACTTTCAACATGAGAGTAATATTTATGTGTTGTAATTCTATGGTTCGTTAAACCCTTGACTTAAAGAACAAGTTTGAGATGCACTAAAGTTCAAATCCTTCATTTAATTGTTACACTAAAATAAAACACTTTACCGTCATACAATGCGGATCTTTATGAAGTGCTTGTCATTGAAAGTCAACTTGGAAACACTTAAGAAACAACGCGACTCGTTGATGTTAGAATGCCTCCATTAAAGAAAACAGTTTACGTGAGGTAATTAAAAATAGGTTCTTTAAAATGATAAGTTGTGTTATGTTACTGTTTGGTAATCATATATAAGATTTTTGTCATCTGTACATGTCTATGTTTCAATATTTTTTTCTCTGCGTGTTGATTTTTATATTCCTCACTTGTTTTAGATAAATGATGTTTATGTTGTCACGTGACGAAGTCGTTTAACCTCACGTACTTACAGGATCTAACAATGTCCTTCCTTGTTGTTATCTCTTCATTGTTAATTAAAACTATTGTCTTTGTAACACAAAATACGGTGGCGTTGGGTGGGATGAATGTTTTAGTACAAGGGTCTCCAAACTACGGCCCGCTGTGTCCTATCATCCTGTTATATAAAACTATTGTCTTTGTAACACAAAATACGGTGGCGTTGGGTGAGATGAATGTTTTAGCACAAGGGTCTCCAAACTACGGCCCGCTGTGCCCTCTCATCCTGTTAATTAAAACTATTGTCTTTGTAACACAAAATACGGTGGCGTGCGTGAGATGAATGTTTTAGTACAAGGGTCTCCAAACTACGGTCCGCTGTGTCCTCTCATCCTGTTAATTAAAACTATTGTCTTTGTAACACAAAATACGGTGGTGTTAGGTGAGATGAATGTTTTAGTACAAGGGTCTCCAAACTACGGTCCGCTGTGCCCTCTCATCCTGTTAATTAAAACTATTGTCTTTGTAACACAAAATACGGTGGCGTTGGGTGAGATGAATGTTTTAGCACAAGGGTCCTCAAACTACGGCCCGCTGTGCCCTCTCATCCCTCAAGTGGACACCTTTACATCTGATAAAAGACAAAACTTTTACACGTAGTAAAACACAAAAATTAGTAGTCGGCCCCCAGACTAATGTGTCCCAACTAACGCGGCCTTTTGGCCAAAAACTTTGGAGGCCGCTGATTTAGTCGATCCCAATTTTTATTGACATATTTTCCCAGGAGCAATGAAGATGACAATTGGCTACAATGATTATAAATGTTGTTTAATAATTATCATAATAAAAAAAAAAATCTTTCAATAAAATTATTAAGAAGTTCCTTGGCTCACAGTGCTTCAATAAAATTAGTAACACACGTCTTTAATAAAAGAACAATTAATTACAAATTATCTAATATCATCTTTAGGTAGAAACATATAACCTAGGAAATTTTGTAATACTCTCACGACGATTGTTTGTATTTGTTTAAATACCACTCTTGGGGGCAATGCACCGTTTTTGTAAACTCTTTTAACACTTTTATAACTTTGGCTACTGTTAAAATAAAACGATTTTGACCACGCTTGGAAAAAAAAAACTTAACAAAAAATCTATACTCTAAAGAAGTTATAATATACATTCTTTCTGAGCCAGGACCAGATGATGTTATTTGTAAACATTAAATTTAGTATTCCTTATTTTCTTTTTAACAATTAGACCAATTATGACAAGTGTATCATTTATGATCTATATTGAAATTAATAGTAGTTTTAATTTTTACAGTCCACACCAATGGCCTGGGAGAATATTTTTTTGCTTCCGTAAATACGTAATATAAATATAATTGTATTCATCGCATTGCCATAAAACATATCTCAATACTATTGTATTTATCACATCGCCAATTAACTGTATACATAAAATGGTACTCATCACATCGCTATTAAACTCTATAAATATTATTGAATTTATAACACTGCTATTACGCTGTATAAAAATTATTGTACTTAACACATTGCTCTCTAGCTGTATTAATATCATTGTATTCATAGAATCGCCATTAGACTGAGTAAATATTATTGTATTCATCACAAGGGAATCAAACTGTATAAATATTATTGTATTCATCAAATCGCAAGTGATCTGTATAAATATTATTGTACTGATCGCATCAGCAAAAAGTTGTATAAATATTATTGTACTCATCAAATCGCCATTACACTGTATAAATATTATTGTGTTCATCACATCGTCATCAAACTGTATAAATATTATTGTATTAATAACATCGCCATTAAACTTTATAATATTACTGTATTCATCACATCGTCATCAAACTGTATAAATATTAATGTATTCACCACAGCGCCATTTTACTGTATACATATTAATGTATTTATCACATGGCCATCAAACTGTACAATTATTATTGTATTTAGCACATCGTCATCAAACTGTATACATATTATTGAATTCAACACATTGCCATTAAACTTTATAAAAATATTACTGTATTCATTACAACGTCATTAAACTTTATAAAGTTCTCATCAAAATTTGCTGCTTGTGTTGGGTCAGATATCTTATATCTCATCAAAATTTGCTGCCTGTGTTGGGTCAGATTTCGTATATCTCATCAAATTTTGCTGCCTGTGTTTGGTCAGATATCTTATATCTCATCAAAATTTGCTGCCTGCGTTGGGTCAGATATCTTCCTGGCTACACAACTGAAGGGAACTTTAAACCTGACAATATGGTTGTAACAGGATGGTCGATTCTGACACCATTTAGTGTAACAGGCAGAGGTCACCGTTTTCTCACTTTCTCGTGATTGACCTCATTTTGCGTTTCTTTGTGGGCTTATGAAACAGTCTCCGCTCTCACACAATAATTCACTTTAATAATCAAATCCAGGAAATATGTTCTTTAATAGTTCAATAACAAATCTGTACACTTATTTTACAATATACAACAATGTTCATTTTGCTTCCACTAGCGTCATCTCTGTCTCTCAACTTCCCTCTCTGTGTTCCCGTGAACATTCACCCTTGACCTTTTCTTGGCCTCCTTTTGACCATGACTCACCGCACATTTTCACGTGACATCCACCCCCCTCCTTCAAGAAAAAAAAATGTTTTGCCAAAAAACATTTTTGGGTCATAACAAAAAAAATTGACAGCAATTTGAAAATAACGTTGTCTTTAACACTCACAACAAAAGTTTAACATTACAGAGGCGTTCATGGGTTGTCACACTTAAGCTGTCTCACCAATACTATATCTGTTTTTACAGTCTATTTATAGCTAGAAATATTAAGCATAAAATGCACAATAAACATTGTTTTTACAACAAGTTAAAAAATATTTTAAAATCTGACTGATGGATATAATCATCAGCTATGCTTGTCCATACTATACTATATTTAATTCATTGCTATTTTGAATCAACTTTAGGACATATAGATAATTAATTTATAATATGCGGTGATCTCACATGTTCCTTTATGGATACAAAGTAATTTAATATGCTCTTAGCTGAAATAATGTATAACATTGATTACAAAGTTAATCCACAGAAAATTATGTTATAAAAATAACATTACAATGGGTATTAATTCAAAATAATAGTTCGTCAATGCTTCATCAGTCTCTTAAAGGTTCAGTAATTCACTAATCACGAACATCAGTGTTTCTGTTGACAATATCAAGTTCAGCATCTTGAATAAGTCGCTTGGATTCTGTTTTCCTTCTTTTTTATTGAGTGTCTTTATTTGTTATCAATCTGCTAAGTACGTCAGCAACCACATTGCCCCTTCCTTTGACGGATTTGATATGAAATTTGTAATCCTTGAATAAGTCGCTTGGCTTTTGAGATAGCATGTTTGCTTCCAAATAGTTTAACGAAGTTTTGATTGGATGAGTCATAATCATGATAAATTTTTATATGACAGTTACTGTCTGCTTCAATGTTTCTGATTCTGTATCCTCTACGACCAATTAATTTTCCTACTAAAGATGATTTTACGTTAATGGTCTCAGACTCATTATTACTATTTCTGTGATTCCAATATTCATCTCTTCTGCCATGTTTATGATTAACAATAGTGGTCACAATATTACCAGAGTTTGATTTTTCTGTTTTTATTTCTTCTTTTCTGAGTTTCATTTGTATTTCATGTATTGTTTTGCCTTCGCCTTGAGGTTTCTTGAAGTTTTGTTTTGATGTACGTTGATTTCCTAAGAGAATGGTGTCTTCAACTTCAGTGTCTGATTCGTCTTTTCTTTTCATTGAGGCTTTGGTTTGTAAACTAGCACATATTTGAGTATTGTTTTCGTGCCATTTCATCTGTATAATCAATAATTCCTTCAATGTTGCCTATAATTAGGTCGCAAATTGCATCCTTTAGAACTCTTGCTCTAACTTCACCATGAATCCAGGGTGTGTTGATGTTGATTATAGCAGTTGGGCACTCTATTTTTGTTCCATCGCCCATCGTTAGTGTGTCTGTTTTGCCATCATAATTTTCTTTTTCTACAATCTTGCTGTGTGCCACAATTGTTGTGCAGCCTGAGTCCCGTAAACACGTGCATTTTTTGTTGTTGACATACACGGGGAAAATTTAAGTCGTCCTTGGCTATTAATAGCTGCCACGGTATCACTGGCTCGTGTGTCTTCTCGATTTATTTTTTCCTACTGTCCAAGTTTTGTTCATCATTTTTTCCATATTTTTTATTATAATTTCCCTTTCTTGAATAAAAGTCATATATGCCTCTCCATGCTTTTTTGTTTTGATCATAATCTCTATAGTTTAAATTGTGATTATGTCTTCCTCTCCAAGATTTTTTGTTTTCTCTTTCAAATTGACCCTGTCCATAACTTGTTTCTATGTTGTTTCGTGTTGGGCTGACCTTGGGTGAAGTCTGTCCTTTGTTGAAATAACAGTGTCTTGCAAGATGACCTCTCTTGCCGCAGTAGTAGCAAATGATTTCTGGTTTGTTGTTTTGGACTGTTGCCAAGAAATCATGTCTTTTGTCCATTTCAACTTCGGGATGTGAGTCCTTGAATGTTCTTAGAGAATTTTTTAGTTCAGTCTGGGTTCGAATTTTCTTGTCAGCTAAATAAGTGAATAATGCTGGTGTTGCGTTCTCCAAAAAATTATCTATTAAAACCATGTCAAGTATGGCTCTGTGATCGTTGGTGTCTATAGCTGCCAGCTCTAGCCATTTTGTCAGTTTTACTTGCGCTTCGTGCATAATTATTTGTGGGTCTTTGTCCCTTTTTATTCTGATTTCGTGAAATTCTCTTCTGTAGTCATTTTCAGATTTTCCAAAATGGAATAATAGGGCCTTTTTTACATTTTTGTAAATGTTCCTATAATTTTTTGCTATACTGTTATATGCCTCAAAAGCTTCGCCTGTAAGTTTTGTCATAAGCTGTATAGGCCAATTTGTCTCTTCAACTCCCTTTACATTCATAACTGATTCAAAGTAGTCCAAATAAACATCTATCTTTTCCTTTTTGCTATCATATTTCCTAACTTTAATTATTTCGTTTGTTGTTGGCCTTGCATTTGTGTTGTTACCTGGATTGTGATCTCTTTCCTGTAAATCAATCTGTAACTTCAGATTTTCATTTTTCAGTTGCTCCACTTCCAATCTTGCATTTCTTTCTTCTCTTTCTATTTCTCTTCTTGCATTTCTTTCTTCTCTATCATTAACTTGGGCTTCTCTTACTTTCTCTTCAACGAATTCACGTAGTTCTTTGCCATGTAGTCCATATTTTTCAGCTATGGCGGTAAATTTTTCATAATAATCCATTTTGAATTTGTTCACTTTAGGTGTCACTGAATTTCACTTATATTACACAATGTACACTTGTTGAATTTATTAATAAGTATCACACCGAAATTTGATTTAGATAATCCTTTAGGAATGGTCTTGATCACAATCTTTTTTCGAAAGAATGTAGCTTTCACTTCTTGACACTTCAATGTAACACACAGTTTATGTAACGTGGGGATCGCTTCTGTCACTAAGATCCCACTTCTGACACCAATGTAACAGGATGGTCGATTCTGACACCATTTAGTGTAACAGGCAGAGGTCCCCGTTTTCTCACTTTCTCGTGATTGACCTCATTTTGCGTTTCTTTGTGGGCTTATGAAACAGTCTCCGCTCTCACACACTAATTAACTTTAATAATCAAATCCAGGAAATATGTTCTTTAATAGTTCAATAACAAATCTGTACACTTATTTTACAATATACAACAATGTTCATTTTGCTTCCACTAGCGTCATCTCTGTCTCTCAACTTCCCTCTCTGTGTTCCCGTGAACATTCACCCTTGACCTTTTCTTGGCCTCCTTTTGACCATGACTCACCGCACATTTTCACGTGACAATGGTTATGTAAGGAGGCATAGATGAAACGTGTTGTATAAACTTTAGACTTTGAATTGTATCTATAATATTAATTATTAGGTGTACCACTCTAAATTATTCTTAGTAAGTAATTGATAGCAAGGTACATAAGTAGGGATAAAAACTTATATTATATTACAAATTAATCTCCCATACCTATTGATTTGGGCTTCAAGGGCTGTCAAAGCCGGAGCGGGTGCGGAGATAAGCTCCCTCACCCCATGAAATGCTCCAATGGTCTGCGACTCTAATCGCCTCTGGCAGTCAAATCCAGCTCCTGGCCTTCACGTGTGGCTTGCCAAACAAGCCCGGCGAAGCCTGTTCCAAACTAACAGGAGAAGGGGTGCAAGGCGGACCACTGGCGCCTCAAAACCAGTTGCTTCGGGCAGATGAGGCTCGTCAGCTTTAGGTGGCCGCTCATCTAGGAGAAGGAAAACTCTGACTCCAAACCTCCGCTGCCTTGCGGCCATACTCATTCATGAGAAAGGCTAGAGGAGTAAACCTCGATCACAAATCAGGAGCCGGAATCCCGAAGGCAGCCTGACGTTGCTCACAACGTCTCTCTGGCAATTCCTGCGACGTAGCTGACACCAAGATGTACTGGCCCTGCCTCTCCCTTGGACCCCTCAGCCACGTGGAGAGAGGGAGTCTGCTGCATGGGCAACAGCTGACTCTCCACACCACCTGCCCAGGCCTGTGCCCTGGAGAGGACACTCCAGCTTCGCCTCACAGCGTCGACACAACACGGGAAGTAGTAGTGACCGGTTATAAGCCACCCGCTCAATTGGCGTAGAGCTGGCGCCAGGGACGGCTTCTGACGGTGGGAGAGATAACTATATCTCATTGGACAGCTACCGCCCGCCTCAAGCTGGGCAGCCCCCAGTCAATAAGGTGCTGTCCCGCCACAGTCTGCCTGCCCTACTGGGTGCGTAGGGCTTAAAGTGCACACGTGCTTGACAAGTAGACTGTAATCTCATGCACCAAACAAAATAAATAAAAAATCAAAAAGGAAAACCCCATTCCTCAAGCTGGGGACCTGGAATGTACGGACGATGACACCCGGGATGTCAGACGACCTTAACGATATCAACGATGCCAGGAAAACGTCTGTAATAAACAATGAACTGGCAAGACTGCATGTAGACATAGCCACCTTACAAGAGACACGGCTGTCAGGTTCTGGTTCACTAAGAGAAAAGGACTACACGTTCTTCTGGCAGGGCAAAGGCGAGGAAGAAGCCAGAGAGCATGGAGTTGGATTTGCTGTCCGAAACACCCTCTTGGGTATGGTAGCACCCTGCCAACAGGGTACTGAAAGGCTTCTCACACTTCGCCTACACACCACAACAGGGCCCGCCTATTTAATTAGTGCATATGCTCCCACGCTCAATTCAACCATGCAGACGAAAGATGAGTTCTACAACCAGTTGGACTCACTGTTAAGCTCGATATCAAAAGATGAGCACGTGATACTGCT
>MUZC01001341.1:540667-553246 GCA_002072015.1 Radix auricularia
CTTGGTCTGTCTTGGTCTGTCTTGGTCTGACTTGGTCTGTCTTTGTCTCTCTTGGTCTTTCTTGGTCTGTCTTTGTCTTTCTTGGTCTGTCTTGATCTTTCTTGGTCTTCCTTGGTCTGTTTTGTTCTGTCTTTATCTTCCTTGGTCTGTCTTGGTATTCCTTGGTCTGTCTTGGTGTCCCTTGGTCTGTCTTGGTCTGTCTTGGTCTGTCTTGGTCTTTCTTGGTCTCTCTTGCTATGTCTTTGTCTATCTTGTTCTTCCTCGATCTATCTTAGTATCCCTTGGTCTGTCTTTGTTTACCTTGGTCTTTCTTGGTCTGTATTTGTCTGTCTTGCTCTTCGTTGGTCTGTCTTGTTCTTTCTTGGTATTCCTTGGTCTGTCTTGGTGTCCCTTGGTCTGTCTTGGTCTGTCTTGATCTTCCTTGGTCTGTCGTGGTCTGTCTTGGTCTGCCTTGGTTTGTCTTGGTCTGTCTTGGTCTGTCTTGGTCTTCCTTGATCTGTCTTGGTCTGTCTTGGTCTGACTTGGTCTGTCTTTGTCTCTCTTGGTCTTTCTTAGTCTGTCTTGGTCTTTCTTGGTCTGTCTTTATCTTTCTTGGTCTTCCTTGGTCTGTTTTGTTCTGTCTTTATCTTCCTTGGTCTGTCTTGGTCTGTCTTGGTCTGTCTTGGTCTGACTTGGTCTGTCTTGGTCTGACTTGGTCTGTCTTTGTCTCTCTTCGTATGTCTCGGTCTGTCTTGGTCTATCTTGGTCTGTATTGGTCTTTCTTGGTATTTTTTGGTCTTCCTTGGTGTGTCTTGGTCTTCCTTGGTCTGTCTGTGTCTGTCCATGTCTGTCTTGGTCTTTCTATGGTCTGTCTTGATCTGTTTTAGACTGTCTTGGACTGTCTTGGTATTCCTTGGTAGGTCTTGGTCTCCCTTGGTCTGACTTGGTCTGTCTTGGTTTGAATTGGTCTGTCTTGGTCTTCCTTGGTCTGTCTGTGTCTGTCCATGTCTGTCTTGGTCTTTCTATGGTCTGTCTTGGTCTGTTTCGGATTGTCTTGGTCTGTCTTGTTCTGTCTTGGTCTGTCTTGGTCTGTCTTGGTCTGACTTTGTCTGTCTTGGACTAAATTGGTCTGTCTTGGTCTTCTTTGGACTGTCTTGTTCTTCCTTGGTCTATTTTGGTATTTTTTAATCTTCCTTTGTCTGTCTTGGACTGTTTTGTTCTTCCTTGGTCTATCTTAGTCTCCCTTGGTCTGTCTTAGTTTTTTTTCGTCTGTCTTAGACTTCCTTGGTTTTTCTTGGTCTGTCTTAATCTTCCTTGGTCTGTCTTGGTCTGTCTTAGTCTCCCTTGGTCTGTCTTAGTTTGTCTTGGTCTGTCTTAGACTTCCTTGGTCTGTCTTGGTCTGTCTTATTTTTCCTTGGTCTCTCTTGGTCTGTCTTGCTCTTCCTTGGTTTGTCTTGTTCTATCTTGGTATTCCTTGGTTTGTCTTGGTCTTCCTTGGTCTGTCTTGGTCTGCCTTGGACTGTCTTGATCTTCCTTGGTCTGTCTTGTTCTGTCGTGGTCTGTTTTGGTCTGCCTTGGTCTGTTTTGGTCTTTCTAGGTATTTCTTGGTCTTCCTTGGTGTGTCTTGGTTTTCCTTGGTCTGCCTTGGTCTGTCTTGGTCTGTCTTGGTCTTCCTTGGTCTGTCTTGGTCTGTCTTGGTCTGTCGTTCTCTTCCTTGGTGTCGTCTTGTTCTGTCTAGGTATTCCTTGGTCCGTCCATGTCTTCCTTGGTCTGGCATTGTCTGTCTTGGACTGTCTAGGTATTCCTTGGTAGGTCTTGGTCTTCATTGGTCTGTCTTGGTCTGTCTTGGTCTGTAACGATCTTCCTTGGTCTGTCTTGTTCTGTCGTGGTCTGTCTTGGCCTGCGTTGGTCTGTCTTTGTATGTTTCGATCTGTCTTGGTCTGTGTTGGTCTGTATTGGTCTTTCTTGGTATTTCTTGGTCTTCCTTGGTGTGTCTACGTCTTCCTTGGTCTGTCCATGTCTGTCTTGGTCTTCCTTGGTATGCCTTGGTCTGTCTTGGTCTGTCTTGCTCTTCTTTGGTCTGTCTTGGTCTGTATTTATCTGTCTTGGTCTGTCTTGGTCAGTCTTAATCTGTCTTTATCTGTCTTGGTCTTTCTTGGTCTGTCTTGATCTACCTTGGTCTGTCTTGGTCTTCCTTGTTCTGTTTTTGTCTTCCTTGGTCTGCTTTTGTCTGTCTTGGTCTTCTTTGGTCTGTCTTGATCTTCGTTGGTCTGACTTGGTTTGTTTTTGTCTTACATGGTCTCTATTGGTCTTCCTAGGTCTGTCTTGGTCTTCCTTCGTCTGTCTTGGTCTTTCTTGGTCTCTCTTGCTATGTCTTTGTCTATCTTGTTCTTCCTCGATCTATCTTAGTATCCCTTGGTCTGTCTTCGTTTACCGTGGTCTTTCTTGGTCTGTATTTGTCTGTCTTGCTCTTCGTTGGTCTGTCGTGTTCTTTCTTGGTATTCCTTGGTCTGTCTTGGTGTCCCTTGGTCTGTCTTGGTCTGTCTTGGTCTGTCTTGATCTTCCTTGGTCTGTCGTGGTCTGTCTTGGTCTTCCTTGGTTTGACTTGGTCTGTCTTGGTCTTACTTGGTCTGTCTTGGTCTGTCTTGGTCTTCCTTGATCTGTCTTGGTCTGTCTTGGTCTGACTTGGTCTGTCTTGGTCTGTCTTGGTCTGACTTGATCTGTCTAGTTCTGACTTGGTCTGTCTTGGTCTGTCTTGGTCTGTCTTGGTCTGTCTTGGTCTGTCTTGATCTTCCTTGGTCTGTCTTGGTCTGTCTCGATCTGCCTTGGTCTGTCGTGGTCTGTCTTGGTCTTCCTTGGTCTGTCTTGGTCTGTCTTGGTCTTCCTTGGTCTGTCTTGGTCTGTCTTGGTCTTCCTTGATCTGTCTTAATCTGTCTTGGTCTGTCTTGGTCTGACTTGGTCAGTCTTGGTCTGACTTGGTCTGTCTTTGTCTCTCTTGGTATGTCTCGGTCTGTCTTGGTCTATCTTGGTCTGTATTGGTCTTTCTTGGTATTTCTTGGTCTTCCTTGGTGTGTCTTGGTCTTCCTTGGTCTGTCTGTAACTGTCCATGTCTTTCTTGGTCTTTCTATGGTCTGTCTTGGTCTGTTTTGGACTGTCTTGGACTGTCTTGGTATTCCTTGGTAGGTCTTGGTCTCCCTTGGTCTGTCTTGTTCTGTCTTGGTCTGACTTGGTCTGTCTTGGTTTGAATTGGTCTGTCTTGGTCTTCCTTGGTCTGTCTGTGTCTGTCCATGTCTGTCTTGGTCTTTCTATGGTCTGTCTTGGTCTGTTTTGGACTGTCTTGGTCTGTCTTGTTCTGTGTTGGTCTGTCTTGGTCTGTCTTGGTCTGACTTGGTCTGTCTTGGACTAAATTGGTCTGTCTTGGTCTTCCTTGGTCTGTCTTGTTCTTCCTTGGTCTGTTTTGGTATTTTTTAATCTTCCTTGGTCTGTCTTGGACTGTTTTGTTCTTCCTTGGTCTGTCTTAGTCTCCCTTGGTCTGTCTTAGTTTGTCTTCGTCTGTCTTAATCTTCCTTGGTTTTTCTTGGTCTGTCTTAATCTTCCTTGGTCTGTCTTGGTCTGTCTTGGTCTGTCTTGGTCTGTCTTGCTCTTCCTTGGTTTGTCTTGTTCTGTCTTGGTATTCCTTGGTTTGTCTTGGTCTTCCTTGGTCTGTCTTGATCTGCCTTGGACTGTCTTGATCTTCCTTGATCTGTCTTGTTCTGTCGTGGTCTGTTTTGGTCTGCCTTGGTCTGTTTTGGTCTTTCTTGGTATTTCTTGGTCTTCCTTGGTGTGTCTTGGTTTTCCTTGGTCTGCCTTGGTCTGTCTTGGTCTGTCTTGGTCTTCCTTGGTCTGTCTTGGTCTGTCTTAAACTGCTTGGTATTCCTTGGTAGGTCTTGGTCTTCTTTGGTCTGTCTTGGTCTGTCTTGGTCTTCCTTGGTCTATCTTGGTCTGTCTTGGTCTGAATACGTCTGTCTTGGTCTTTCTTGGTCTGTCTTGTTCTTCCTTGCTCTGTCTTGGTTTTTCTTAATCTTCCTTGGTCTGTCTTGGTCTGTCTTGTTCTTCCTTGGTCTGTCTTAGCCTCCCTTGGTCTGTCTTAGTTTGTCTTCGTCTGTCTTAGACTTCCTTGGTCTGTCTTGGTCTGTCTTGATCTTCCTTGGTCTGTCTTGGTCTGTCTTGACCTATCTTGACCTATCTTGCTCTCCTCCCTTGGTCTGTCTTGGTCCTTCTTGATCTTCCTTGGTCTGTCTTGGTCTGTCTTGGTCTGACTGGGTCTGTCTTGGTCTGACTTGGTCTGTCTTTGTCTTTCTTGGTCTTTTTTGGTCTGTCTTGATCTTTCTTGGTCTGTCTTGATCTTTCTTGGTCTTCCTTGGTCTGTCTTGGTCTGTCTTTGTCTTCCTTGGTCTGTCTTGGTCTGACTTGGTCTGTCTTGGTCTGACTTGGTCTGTCTTTGTCTCTATTGGTATGTCTCGGTCTGCCTTGGTCTATCTTGGTCTGTATTGGTCTTTCTTGGTATTTCTTGGTCTTCCTTGGTGTGTCTTGGTCTTCCTTGGTCTGTCTTGGTCTGTTTTGGACTGTCTTCGTCTGTCTTGTTCTATCTTGGTCTATCTTGGTCTGTCTTGGTCTGACTTGGTCTGTCTTGGACTAAATTGGTCAGTCTTGGTCTTCCTTGGCCTGTCTTGTTCTTCCTTGGTCTGTTTTGGTATTTTTTAATCTTCCTTGGTCTGTCTTGGATTGTTTTGTTCTTCCTTGGTCTGTCTTAGTCTCCCTTGGTCTGTCTTAGTTTGTCTTCGTCTGTCTTAGACTTCCTTGGTCTTTTTTGGTCTGTCTTAATCTTCCTTGGTCTGTCTTGGTCTGTCTTGCTCTTCCTTGGTTTGTCTTGTTCTGTCTTGGTATTCCTTGGTTTGTCTTGGTCTTCCTTGGTCTGTCTTGGTCTGCCTTGGACCGTCTTGATCTTCCTTGGTCTATCTTGTTCTGTCGTGGTCTGTTTTGGTCTGCCTTGGTCTGTTTTGGTCTTTCTTGGTATTTCTTGGTCTTCCTTGGTGTGTCTTGGTTTTCCTTGGTCTGCCTTGGTCTGTCTTGGTCTGCTGTCTTGGTCTTCCTTGGTCTGTCTTGGTCTGTCTTAAACTGTCTTGGTATTCCTTGGTAGGTCTTGATCTTCCTTGGTCTGTCTTGGTCTGTCTTGGTCTTCCTTGGTCTATCTTGGTTTGTCTTGGTCTGAATACGTCTGGCTTGGTCTTTCTTGCTCTGTCTTGTTCTTCCTTGCTCTGTCTTGGTTTTTCTTAATCTTGCTTGGTCTGTCTTGATCTGTCTTGTTCTTCCTTGGTCTGTCTTAGTCTCCCTTGGTCTGTCTTAGTTTGTCTTCGTCTGTCTTAGACTTCCTTGGTCTGTCTTGGTCTGTCTTAATCTTCCTTGGTCTGTCCTGGTCTGTCTTAGTCTCCCTTGGTCTCTCTTAGTTTGTCTTAATCTGTCTTAGAGTTCCTTAGTCTGTCTTGGTCTGTCTTAATCTTCCTTGGTCTGTCTTGGTCTGTCTTGGTCTGTCGTTCTCTTCCTTGGTGTCGTCTTGTTCTGTCTAGGTATTCCTTGGTCCGTCCATGTCTTCCTTGGTCTTGCATTGTCTGTCTTGGACTGTCTTGGTATTCCTTGGTAGGTCTTGGTCTTCATTGGTCTGTCTTGGTCTGTCTTGGTCTGTATTGATCTTCCTTGGTCTGTCTTGTTCTGTCGTGGTCTGTCTTGGCCTGCGTTGGTCTGTCTTTGTATGTTTCGATCTGTCTTGGTCTGTGTTGGTCTGTATTGGTCTTTCTTGGTATGTCCTGGTCTGTCTTAGTCTCCCTTGGTCTCTCTTAGTTTGTCTTAATCTGTCTTAGAGTTCCTTAGTCTGTCTTGGTCTGTCTTAATCTTCCTTGGTCTGTCTTGGTCTTACTTGGTCTGTCTTGGTCTGTCTTGGTCTGTCTTGGTCTTCCTTGGTCTGTCTTGGTCTGTCTTGGTCTTCCTTGATCTGTCTTGGTCTGTCTTGGTCTGTCTTGGTCTGACTTGGTCTGTCTTGCTCTGACTTGGACTTTCTTGGTCTGTCTTGGTCTGTCTTAGTCTTCCTTGGTCTGCTGTCTTGGTCTTCCTTGGTCTGTCTTGGTCTGTCTTGTTCTTTCTCGGTCTGTCTTAGTCTCCCTTTGTGTGTCTTGGTCTACCCTGGTCTTTCTTGGTCTGTCTTGGTCTGTCTTGGTCTGTCTTATTCTTCCTTGGTCTGTCTTGGTCTGTCTTGTTCTGTCTTGGTCTGTCATGGTCTGTCTATGGTTCTCCTGGTCTTCCTTGGTCTGTCTTGCTCTTCCTTGGTCTGTCTTATTTTGTCTTGGTCTGTCTTGGTCTGTCTTAGACTTCCTTGGTCTGTCTTGGTCTGTCTTGATCTTCCTTGGTCTGTCTTGGTCTGTCTTGACCTATCTTGCTCTCCTCCCTTGGTCTGTCTTGGTCCTTCTTGGTCTTCCTTGGTCTGTCTTGGTCTGTCTTGGTCTGACTGGGTCTGTCTTGGTCTGACTTGGTCTGTCTTTGTCTCTCTTGGTATTTCTTGGACTGTCTTGGTCTTTCTTGGTCTGTCTTGATCTTTCTTGGTCTTCCTTGGTCTGTTTTGTTCTGTCTTTATCTTCCTTGGTCTGTCTTGGTCTGTCTTGGTCTGTCTTGGTCTGACTTGGTCTGTCTTGGTTTGAATTGGTCTGTCTTGGTCTTCCTTGGTCTGTCTGTTTATGTCCATGTCTGTCTTGGTCTTTCTATGGTCTGTCTTGGTCTGTTTTGGACTGTCTTGTTGTGTCTTGGTCTGTCTTGGTCTGTCTTGGTCTGACTTGGTCTGTCTTGGACTAAATTGGTCTGTCTTGGTCTTCCTTGGTCTGTCTTGTTCTTCCTTGGTCTGTTTTGGTATTTTTTAATCTTCCTTGGTCTGTTTTGGACTGTTTTGTTCTTCCTTGGTCTGTCTTAGTCTCCCTTGGTCTGTCTAAGTTTGTCTTCGTCTGTCTTAGACTTCCTTGGTCTGTCTTGGTCTGTCTTGATCTTCCTTGGTCTGTCTTGGTCTGTCTTGACCTATCTTGCTCTCCTCCCTTGGTCTGTCTTGGTCCTTCTTGGTCTTCCTTGGTCTGTCTTGGTCTGTCTTGGTCTGACTGGGTCTGTCTTGGTCTGACTTGGTCTGTCTTTGTCTCTTTTGGTCTTTCTTGGTCTGTCTTGGTCTTTCTTGGTCTGTCTTGTTCTTTCTTGGCCTTCCTTGGTCTGTTTTGTTCTGTCTTTATCTTCCTTGGTCTGTCTTGGTCTGTCTTGGTCTGACTTGGTCTGTCTTGGTCTAACTTGGTCTGTCTTTGTCTCTCTTGGTATATCTCGGTCTGTCTTGGTCTATCTTTGTCTGTATTGGTCTTTCTTGGTATTTCTTGGTCTTCCTTGGTGTCTGTGTCTGTCCATGTCTGTCTTGGTCTTTCTATGGTCTGTCTTGGTCTGTTTTGGACTGTCTTGGTCTGTCTTGTTCTTCCTTGGTCTGTCTTAGCCTCCTTTGGTCTGTCTTAGTTTGTCTTCGTCTGTCTTAGACTTCCTTGGTCTGTCTTGGTCTGTCTTAATCTTCCTTGGTCTGTCCTGGTCTGTCTTAGTAGTCTCCCTTGGTCTCTCTTAGTTTTTCTTAATCTGTCTTAGAGTTCCTTAGTCTGTCTTGGTCTGTCTTAATCTTCCTTGGTCTGTCTTCGTCTGTCTTGGTCTGTCTTGGTCTGTCTTGATCTTCCTTGGACTGTCTTGGTCTGTCTTGACCTGTCTTGCTCTCCTCCCTTGGTCTGTCTTGGTCCTTCTTAGTCTTCCTTGGTCTGTCTTGGTCTGTCTTGGTCTGACTGGGTCTTTCTTGGTCTGACTTGGTCTGTCTTTGTCTCTCTTGGTCTTTCTTGGTCTGTCTTGGTCTTTCTTGGTCTGTCTTGATTTTTCTTGGTCTTCCTTGGTCTGTCTTGGTCTGTCTTTGTCTTCCTTGGTCTGTCTTGGTCTGTCTTAGTCTGACTTGGTCTGTCTTGGTCTGACTTGGTCTGTCTTTGTCTCTATGGGTATGTCTCGGTCTGTCTTGGTTTATCTTGGTCTGTATTGGTCTTTCTTGGTATTTCTTGGTCTTCCTTGGTGTGTCTTGGTCTTCCTTGGTGTGTCTTGGTCTGTTTTGGACTGTCTTGGTCTGTCTTGTTCTGTCTTGGTCAATCTTGGTCTGTCTTGGTCTGACTTGGTCTGTCTTGGACTAAATTGGTCAGTCTTGGTCTTCCTTGGTCTGTCTTGTTCTTCCTTGGTCTGTTTTGGTATTTTTTAATCTTCCTTGGTCTGTCTTGGATTGTTTTGTTCTTCCTTGGTCTGTCTTAGTCTCCCTTGGTCTGTCTTAGTTTGTCTTCGTCTGTCTTAGACTTCCTTGGTCTTTCTTGGTCTGTCTTAATCTTCCTTGGTCTGTCTTGGTCTGTCTTAGTCTCCCTTGGTCTGTCTTAGTTTGTCTTGGTCTGTCTTAGACTTCCTTGGTCTGTCTTGGTCTGTCTTAATCTTCCTTGGTCTGTCTTGGTCTGTTTTGGTCTGTCTTGCTCTTCCTTGGTTTGTCTTGTACTGTCTTGGTATTCCTTGGTTTGTCTTGGTCTTCCTTGGTCTGTCTTTGTCTGCCTTGGACTGTCTTGATCTTCCTTGGTCTATCTTGTTCTGTCCTGGTCTGTTTTTTGTCTGCCTTGGTCTGTTTTGGTCTTTCTTGGTATTTCTTGGTCTTCCTTGGTGTGTCTTGGTTTTCCTTGGTCTGCCTTGGTCTGTCTTGGTCTGCTGTCTTGGTCTTCCTTGGTCTGTCTTGGTCTGTCTTAAACTGTCTTGGTATTCCTTGGTAGGTCTTGATCTTCCTTGGTCTGTCTTGGTCTGTCTTGGTCTTCCTTGGTCTATCTTGGTTTGTCTTGGTCTGAATACGTCTGTCTTGGTCTTTCTTGGTCTGTCTTGTTCTTCCTTGCTCTGTCTTGGTTTTTCTTTATCTTGCTTGGTCTGTCTTGGTCTGTCTTGTTCTTCCTTGGTCTGTCTTAGTCTCCCTTGGTCTGTCTTAGTTTGTCTTCGTCTGTCTTAGACTACCTTGGTCTGTCTTGGTCTGTCTTAATCTTCCTTGGTCTGTCCTGGTCTGTCTTAGTCTCCCTTGGTCTCTCTTAGTTTGTCTTAATCTGTCTTAGAGTTCCTTAGTCTGTCTTGGTCTGTCTTAATCTTCCTTGGTCTGTCTTGGTCTGTCGTTCTCTTTCTTGGTGTCGTCTTGTTCTGTCTAGGTATTCCTTGGTCCGTCCATGTCTTCCTTGGTCTGGCATTGTCTGTCTTGGACTGTCTTGGTATTCCTTGGTAGGTCTTGGTCTTCATTGGTCTGTCTTGGTCTGTATTGATCTTCCTTGGTCTGTCTTGTTCTGTCGTGGTCTGTCTTGGCCTGCGTTGGTCTGTCTTTGTATGTTTCGATCTGTCTTGGTCTGTCTTGGTCTGTATTGGTCTTTCTTGGTATTTCTTGGTCTTCCTTGGTGTGTCTACGTCTTCCTTGGTCTGTCCATGTCTGTCTTGGTCTTCCTTGGTATGCCTTGGTCTGTCTTGGTCTGTCTTGATCTTCTTTGGTCTGTCTTGGTCTGTATTTATCAGTCTTGGTCTGTCTTGGTCAGTCTTAATCTGTCTTTATCTGTCTTGGTCTTTCTTGGTCTGTCTTGATCTACCTTGGTCTGTCTTGGTCTTCCTTGTTCTGTTTTTGTCTTCCTTGTTCTGCTTTTGTCTGTCTTGGTATTCTTTGGTCTGTCTTGGTCTTCGTTGGTCTGACTTGGTTTGTTTTTTTCTTCCATAATCTCTATTGGTCTCCCTTTGTCTGTCTTGGTCTACCCTGGTCTTCCTTGGTCTGTCTTGGTCTGTCTTGGTCTGTCTTGGTCTGTCTTATTCTTCCTTGGTCTGTCTTGGTCTGTCTTGTTCTGTCTTGGACTGTCATGGTCTGTCCATGGTTCTCTTGGTCTTCCTTGGTCTGTCTTGCTCTTCCTTGGTCTGTCTTATTTTGTCTTGATCTGTCATGGTCTGTCTTTGATTTCCTTGGTCTGTCTTGGTCTGTCTTGATCTTCCTTGGTCTGTCGTGGTCTGTCTTGACCTATCTTGCTCTCCTCCCTTGGTCTGTCTTGGTCCTTCTTGGTCTGTCTTGGTCTGTCTTGGTCTGACTGGGTCTGTCTTGGTCTGACTTGATCTGTCTTTGTCTCTCTTGGTCTTTCTTGGTCTGTCTTGGTCTTTCTTGGTATGTCTTGATCTTTCTTGGTCTTCCTTGGTCTGTCTTGTTCTGTCTTTATCTTCCTTGGTCTGTCTTGGTCTGTCTTGGTCTGTCTTGGTCTGACTTATTCTGTCTTGGTCTGACTTGGTCTGTCTTTGTCTCTCTTGGTATGTCTCGGTCTGTCTTGGTCTATCTTGGTCTGTATTGGTCTTTCTTGGTATTTCTTAGTCTTCCTTGGTGTGTCTTGGTCTTCCTTGGTCTGTCTGTGTCTGTCCATGCCTGTCTTGGTCTTTCTATGATCTGTCTTGGTCTGTTTTGGACTGTCTTGGTCTGTCTTGTTCTGTCTTGGTCTGTCTTGGTCTGTCTTGGTCTGATTTGGTCTGTCTTGGACTAAATTGGTCTGTCTTGGTCTTCCTTGGTCTGTCTTGTTCTTCCTTGGTCTGTTTTGGTATTTTTTAATCTTCCTTGGTCTGTCTTGGACTGTTTTTTTCTTCCTTGGTCTGTCTTAGTCTCCCTTGGTCTGTCTTAGTTTGTCTTCGTCTGTCTTAGACTTCCTTGGTCTTTCTTGGTCTGTGTTAATCTTCCTTGGTCTGTCTTGGTCTGTCTTAGTCTCCCTTGGTCTGTCTTAGTTTGTCTTCGTCTGTCTTAGACTTCCTTGGTCTGTCTTGGTCTGTCTTAATCTTCCTTGGTCTGTCCTTTTCTGTCTTAGTCTCCCTTGGTCTGTCTTAGTTTGTCTTAATCTGTCTTAGAGTTCCTTAGTATGTCTTGGTCTGTCTTAATCTTCCTTGGTCTGTCTTGGTCTGTCTTGGTCTGTCTTGGTCTGTGGTTCTCTTCCTTGGTGTCGTCTTGTTCTGTCTAGGTATTCCTTGGTCCGTCCATGTCTTCCTTGGTCTGTCATTGTCTGTCTTGGACTGTCTTGGTATTCCTTGGTAGGTCTTGGTCTTCATTGGTCTGTCTTGGTCTGTCTTGGTCTGTATTGATCTTCCTTGGTCTGTCTTGTTCTGTCGTGGTCTGTCTTGGCCTGCGTTGGTCTGTCTTTGTATGTTTCGATTTGTCTTGGTCTGTCTTGGTCTGTATTAGTCTTTCTTGGTATTTCTTGGTCTTCCTTGGTGTGTCTACGTCTTCCTTGGTCTGTCCATGTCTGTCTTGGTATTCTTTGGTATGTTTTGGTTTGTCTTGGTCTGTCTTGGTATTACTTGGCAGGTCTTGGTCTTCAAGTTTGAGATGCACTAAAGTTCAAATCCTTCATTTAATTGTTACACTAAAATAAAACTCTTTACCGTCATACAATGCGGATCTTTATGAAGTGCTTGTCATTGAAAGTCAACTGGGAAACACTTAAGAAACATAGGACTCGTTGATGTTAGAAAGCCTCCATTAAAGAAAGCAGTGTACTTAGAAATAATTAAAAAAGGGTCTTTAAAATGATAAGTTGTGTTAAGTTACAGTTTGTTAATTAAATGTTAGTTTTTTGTCATCAGTACATGTCTGTGTTTCAATATTTTTTTCTCAGCGTGTTTATGTTCATATGCATCATTTGTATTATATAAAATATGTTTAGATTGTCACGTGACGTAGTCATTTAACGTCACGTACTTACCGGATCTAACAATGTCCTTCCTTGTTGTTATCTCTTTATTGTTAATTAAAACTATTGTCTTTGTAACACAAAATACGATGTTGGGTGAGATTAATGTTTTAGTACAAGGGTCTCCAAACTACGGCCCGCTGTGCCCTCTCATCCTGTTAATTAAAACTATTGTCATTGTAACACAAAATACGGTGTTGGGTGAGATGAATGTTTTAGTACAAGGGTCTCCAAACTATGGCCCGCTGTGCCCTCTCATCCTGTTAATTAAAACTATTGTCATTGTAACAAAAAATACGTTGTTTGGTGAGATGAATGTTTTAGTACAAGGGTCTCCAAACTACGGCCCGCTGTGCCCTCTCATCCTGTTAATTAAAACTATTGTCATTGTAACACAAAATACGGTGGCGTTGGGTGAGATGAATGTTTTAGTACAAGGGTCTCCAAACTACGGCCCGCTGTGCCCTCTCATCCTGTTAATTAAAACTATTGTCTTTGTAACACAAAATACGGTGGCGTTGGGTGAGATGAATGTTTTAGTACAAGGGTCTCCAAACTACGGCCCGCTGTGCCCTCTCATCCTGTTAATTAAAACTATTGTCTTTGTAACACAAAATACGGTGGCGTTGGGTGAGATGAATGTTTTAGTACAAGGGTCTCCAAACTACGGCCCGCTGTGCCCTCTCATCCTGTTAATTAAAACTATTGTCTTTGTAACACAAAATACGGTGGCGTTGGGTGAGATGAATGTTTTAGTACA
>MUZC01001341.1:564508-612924 GCA_002072015.1 Radix auricularia
AAATGAAAATATGTCTGTGTGTGTGTGTGTGTGTGTGTGTGTGCTTGTCCGTGGTAACTGACTAAACTATTCATCCGATCGTCATGAAAATTTTTAAGACTGTTGAGTACCCTCACGGAATGGTAACTGGCTACTTTTTTTTCTCAATCTAACACTAAAGGGGCGCCGAGGGCCCCAAATGTGAATTTTTGCTTATATGAGCCATATTAAAAATAATTTAATCGCTAACTACTTGCTTTTTTGATTGATCTTAACCAAATTTTGCAATTAAATTCTTGATAGTCATTATTTAAATACCATAGTGCACTAATTTCCAAATGGCAACTCCTTCGAGGCTGGGGGCCCAAAATACGTGTTTTTTTAAACGTTTACGAATTTTTTCACTATTCAATAATTAATGGTCTTGACAAATAATGATAAATGTATCCATTATTATCCATCTTCAAATAAACAGTTGTTTTGAGCTTTATATCTTGCTCCGAATGGGCCCCTGGGGCCCTTAATGTCGTTTTTTGCCTATATAAGCTATATAAAAATTAGTTTAAGCGATAGCTACTTGGTACATTGATGCATCTTAAACAAACATGGTATATAAATACTTTATAGTCAATATTAAAATATTATATGGCACTAAACTCCTAATGGCAACTCCTTCGAGGCTGGGGGCCCAAAATACCTGTCCTCTTTAACGTTTAAGATTTTTTTCACTATTCAATTATTAAAGGTCTTGACAAATAATGATAAATGTATCCATTACTATCCATCTTAAAATAAACTGTTCTTTTGAACTTTATATATTAGCCTGAATGGGACCCTGGGGCCCTTAATGTCGTTTTTTGCCTATATAAGCTATATAAAAATTAGTTTAAGTGATAGCTACTTGCTACATTGATGGATCTTAACCAAACGTGGTATTTAAATACTGGATAGTCAATATTAAAATATTATATGGCACTAAAGTCCTAATGGCAACATCTTCAGGGTTGGGGGCCCAAAATACCCTTTTTATTAAACGTTTAAGATTTTATCCCTAAATTTAATTATTAAAATTCTTAACAAATAATGATAAATGTATCTATTATCCGCATTGAAGTGAACAGATGTTATGAACTTTATATCTTCCCTTGAATGGGCTCCTGGGGCCTTTAATCTCATTTTTTTCTAATATGAGCTATAGAAAAATTAGTTTATGCGTTAGTTACTGAGTAAATAAATGGATCTTAACCCAACTTTTTATTTAAAAAACTATGTATACCATATTAACATAATAAAGGGCAATGAACTTCTTATGTCCTTTTCATCGGGGCGGGGGGCCCAAAATGTCTTTTTCTTAAATTTTAAAGATATTTTTCCCATTCATTTTTAACAATCTCGATAAATATATTCATAATGAAATGGAATAAAAATGAACAGATTTTTGAAATTGATATCTTGCACTGAATGTGGCCGGGGGCCCCTAAATATGTTTTTTCTTCTATATCTATCTCTATATTGTGTGTGTGAGTGTATGTCAATTAAAGCTGGCTAAAACATGTATCCCATCGTCATGAAAATGTTTGTGACCGATGAGTACCCTTCAAGAATGGTAACTGCTACTTTTTTTCTCTATTTAACACTAAAGGGGCGCCGGGGGCCGATAATGTCATTTTTTTTGCTAAGATTAGCTATATAAAAATTAGTTTCAGCGCTAACTACTTGCTATATTGATGGATCTTAACCAAATTTTGCAATTATATTCTTGATAGCCAATATTAAAATACCATAGAGCTCTTAACCCCTAATAACAGCCCAATCGGTGCTGGTATAGCTTACTAAACCATGTATTCGGTTGTAATGAAACTTTTGCAGACTATTGCGTGCACTCTCAGGAAGTTAACAGGTAATTTTCTTCGTCAATTAAACACACATGGGGCGCCGGTGGCCCATAATGACATTTTTAGCTTATATGAGCAATAGAAAAATAGGTTAAGTACTAGCTACTTGGTAAATTGATGGATCTTAACCAAATTTTGTTTTAAAAAAACTTGATAGCCAATATTAAAGTACTATAAGGTCCTGAATTTTTAATGACAATTTCTTTGGGGCTGGGGTGCCAATAGTCTTTTTAGGGAGGGGTGATTAATGTTTAAGAGATTTTGTCAATTCAATATTTAATCAACGACAAATATATCCATTATCATGCAAATTGAAATGAACATCGTTTTTAACTTTACATCTGGCTTTAAATGAGCCCCATCATGTCTTTCTTTTCTTTAATTAAGTTTATGCGTTAGGTTTTGTGTAAAAGAATTGATTTTAACCAAAATTTGTTAACAAAATCTTGGTAGCCCATATTAAAATGCTATAGGGCACTAAAATTCTAATGTAATTTACTTTTGGGCTGGGGGCCCCGAATGTCTGTTTTTGGTATATGCTTAAGATATATTCCCCATTCAATTTTTAACAATCTATAGGAATATATATGAATGATGAAACTGAATTAAACCAAACAGCTTTTTGAAATTGACAGTTTGCGCAGAATGGGCACAGGGGCCCCTAAATGTCGTTTTTTCCTTTATATTACATTTACAAAAATTAGTGTTAGTTTAAGTTAATAAGAAAATAACGGATCTTGCCAATTTTAGTACATAAAAACTTAAGAGTTTATAAATATTTTCTATAAGTAACTGAACTCTTAATGTCCATTCCCTCGGGCAGGCATACCGAAATGTTTTTGTAATGCGCGTTAATAATTTAATTCCCCAATCAATTTTACACGATATAGAGAAACAAAGCTTGAGTACAATGGCGATTAAAAAAATAATAAATCATCACTTATTTTAGAGCCCGGCCCCTTAATTTCGTTTTTTTTNTTTTTTTTGTCTTATAAAAATTCAAGAGTCTATAAATAATTACTCTAGGGAACTGAACTATTTATGTTCATTCCTTCGGGTAGGCGGCCCCAAATGTTTTTGTAATGCACGTTAATAATTTAATTCTCCAAATCAATTTTACACTATATTGAGAAACATAGCTTGAGTACAAAGTAGCACTTATTTTAGAGCCTTGCCCTTTAATGTCGTTTTTTAAAAAGCTTTTAAATTATTATTTTATTTATCTGTTTGCCATGATCTTTGGACTTTTTTTTCGCACTTCAGTGTAGGTTTCTGGCATAATTGTTTTTAAAACATATAACTCATAGGATTCTTAAATTGTCATTTTTACTGAGATCGTTGCAACGCACGACCGGGTCTGCTAGTTTATCATAAAAAACAATTGCATATATTTGTTAGGAGGAAGAGGTATTTCTCTTAGGTGCTTACTTAATACAAGTAAGTGTTTTGGATCGATATCATTATAAACTGTCATTAAGGAAATTCGTATTGAAAGTAAACGCTCAGTGATTTTAAATTTAAAAAATGGTACGTGTATAAGCATTTAGATATATACACTGTTTTAAGTTAAATAGCGAAATTGTAATTTTTATAAAGAGGGGCAACTTTGTGAGCTATTTGAAGGGTGCTTTTCATTTCTTGGGTCTTGAGTTTATAATATTTCCGAGCCCTGAGTGGCACTATTTCTTTGCCACTGATAATGTCCTTTTTGCAAAGATTAAGAAAACCAGCAGTGTAAAATTTTAAACCCAAACCTTGCGATTCAACGTGTTTTTTAAACAAATAGACAATATTAAAAAATCTTCTCAACCCTACGCATCCCAATCAAATACGTATTAAACAGCTGAATAAAAATAAATCTAATTTGTTCTAAATAAAGGTCATGCATAAACTGTAAAGGAATGGATGTTGTGGATTAATTGGTAGATGAATGAAAAGGTTACATAAAAAAAGACTTATTGCTAGAATAATGCAATATTATGATACGTGTTATGTTTAAAACTGTAGAGTTTTCTATTGGTGCAAGTTTGTGTGTGTGTTGGGGGGAGGGGCTATGTGCGTATGTGTGTGTGATTTGGTTATTTCTATGTCTGCTAATGTTGCGCCTGTAACATGACAACAGGTATTTTTAAAATTATATATACAAACAAAAATAATAATAATTTTCTACGGTGTAGATAGAAAGGGGTTGAAACGTTCGGGGTCGAAACGTCCCTTGGCGAAATTTTCCGGGATCGAATCATCCCGGGGTCGAACCTTCCGTGGTCGAGCCGACCGGAGTCGAAGCGACCGGGGACAAAACGTCCTGTTTGTCAAACTGCCAGGATCGAACCGGCTGGGGTCGAATCGTCCGGGGTCGAAGTGTTCAACCACCAAATAGAAATTACTATTTACATAACTAAAGTAAAGTATCGGCTCAAAAAAAAAATCCTATTCATTTGACTAATGGCATGCTTAGCCTAGAAATAGAAATAATGTTTTGGAGAGCTTTCCAATGAAAAAAGTAATCTTAACACATGTATTTTACTCTAAGGCCTAACGAATGATGAAAAATCCATTTTAAAAAATTGGGTACATTTCTCGAACAATGCGGTTGCATGACATATGCTTCGGGTAAAAACTGTTCTTTAAGGTGTAAATATATCAAGTGTAAAGAAATATCACGGGTATTACGACTTATACATAGGATCTAGCATAAGGAAGTGGGTGTTATGGCGAAAAACACACTGACAACAATTCATTTTGTGCCAAGCTGTTTTGAGTTTATTAGATGAATAGTTTACAACGGGAGAAAAGATTGAAATTAAGTGAATTGTTACGATTAGAAAAAATCATGTTAAGCCTGGTTCCTATTGGAATTCAGGACGTGTTAGCGCATTTTCGTATTATGTATCAGTACTCATGTTAGATATCAGCATTATGTAGTTATCAGTAACTGTGTTTAGATTTTAGACATATTTTTATGAATTTTCTTGTGTAATGAATATACCTGAAATTTTTCAAATTAAAAAGTAATTTCTTTCATTTAAAAAAAAAAAAATTCTCTTTAATTAACTACAAGTCACCACAAATGATGGCGTAAAACTCTCTAAACTTTTACACATATTCTAATGACGTCAACTAAAAAAAAAACTAATTCTTTTGCACGCTTTCAAACCACTTGAAAAACTATGTATTCGACTTCCGGCAATGGCGGCCGTTCCCTGCGTTAGTGTTACCTCTCGATTCGAAATATTTTTTGGTAGTTTTAACGGGGTTTTTTAACGGATCGAGTAACTGAATGTTGATTCACAAATGGCAGGTCAGGACATACAAAAAACATATATACCTCATGGGTCTAGGACTTATGGATGCTGAGATCAAGGGTGATGACAGACGGACGGACGGACAAAACGGGTGCAATAGCGCATTCGCCTTCTCGAAAATGCGCTAAAAATGTGCGGGAATATATAATAATTGACATAAAATTTATTAGAAGATCAATTTCTCACAATTTTCTTAAAAAGCAGCATTGATCTTATGTTTTTATTCACGTTAAAGGAACATGTGGCTTTAAAACAAGTAAACCATATTTTCTACTCTCCCCAAGCCACAATATTCACAAAAATTATCTGGCTAAAAATATCCTATTCGTCTTGAACTAATTTCATGCTTAGACTATAAATAAAATGGGTGTTTAGCGAGCTATTTCTAAGAACCAAAGAAATCCTGTGGAAAGATAATGTTTTCATGTTTTGATTCACGTGAAAAGAAAGTGAACTTTGCCCGTTATCTTTTTGTAACTGTTAACGACATTTGCTATTCTGGTAGAGAATTTACCATGCGTTATTAAAGGGGTTCGAGCATGGTGAAAGAAAGCCATCAATCGATCTGAATGGAAGGATATGGTTGAGCAAGCCAGGGCCCTACAAGAGGTGTAGAGCCTTGGATGATAATGATGTTGCTATATTAAAGCAGAAATACCAAAATTGATGGGTAATATTTAAACTAATAATATGTTTATTTTTCTCGACACACTTATCTTTGTTTTTATTAAGAAGAGTTTAATTTATCACAACCCTAATTTCCAGATCCGTTTAAATTAATTTTTGAGGAGAATTTGGGACCCAAAACTAAATAAAGTTACTCTTATTGTGCCTACCCCGTAGCATAGCACGGGTATTTTGCTCGTCTATTATATAATGCGCTAAGGCACATTTCCGTCGGTCAGTCAGTGTGTATGTGTGTGTGTGAAGCCCTTATGCCCCGCAACTTTTGATTACTTTTTTAAAATCGAAAATATAGACGTAAAATCATAATGATTTTGATTTAAGTGAGAAGAACTTATAGTCGCTATTGAAATTGCATTATTTATGATTTATAGTTATTATATGTAATTGGGTAAGATTGAGGATGGTTGGCGCATATTTATTTTTAAAGGAAATTGAACCTTTCTAAAATTTTAAATTGCATTTTACAATAACAAAATCACACGAAGATGGGTCGAACTAATTTCTTTTAGTCACTGTTAAATAACTATAGAAATAAATGTAAAGAAATTATTTAATTGCAACGAAATATAAATTTTACATTTTAATATAAGCTTTTATACATCTACGTATATAATCGGATGAAGTTAAATTTTATACGAGCTTATAACAAGTAAAAATTACAGAAAATAACATTTCTTAATTGAAAAATTAATACGGAACCGCTTTTGAAGCATTTAACAAGTGATTTATCATAAAAACAATGGCAAATATTTGTTAGGAGGAAGATGTATTTCTCTTAGGGGCTTACTTATTACAAGTAAGTGTTTTTGGTCGATTCCATTATAAACTGACATGAAGAAAATTCGTATTGAAAGTAAACGCTCAGGGATTTTGAATAATAAAATGGTATGTGTTTAACCGTTTATACACTGTTGTTGGAGTGGGGTTAAATAGCGAATTGTACCTTTTATAAGGAGCGGCAACTATGTGAACTATTTGAAGGGTGCTTTTCATTTCTGTGGTCAAGAGTTTATAATATCGCCGAGCCTTGAGTGGCACTATTTCTTAGCCACTGATAATATCCTTTTTGCAAAGATTAAGAAAACCAGCAAATAAAAATTTTAAGCCGAAACCTTGCTATTCAACGTGTTTTTTTAAACAAATAGAAAATATTAAAAAATCTCCCCAACCCTACACATCCAAATCAAATAAGTATTTAACTGCTCAATAAAAATAACTGCAAACGCCATGCCTGTAATACAAGTAATGCTTAAACTGTAGAGGAATAGATGTTGTGGAATAATTGGTAGATGAAAGATAAAGCTTATGTTAAAAAAGACTTATTGCTAGAACAATGCAATATTATGGTACGTGTTTTGATTAAAACTGTAGAGTTGTCTTTTGGTGCAAGTTTGTGTGTGTGGGGGGGGGGAAGGGCTATGTGTGTGTGATTTGGTTATTTATATGTCTGCTAATGTTGCGCCTATAACATGACAACCAGTATATATCTTCTTAAACCACTCATATTTGTTTGATTTTACTTCTCATAATTGTTTTCTTTATTGTAATATATTATTGGAAAAACTATATTGCAAGCTGGTATGCTTTTTTAATAAATCAGTGAACTTTATGCAAGCAAATAACAATATGAAATCCCAAAAACAAATATATAAATAGAAAGAATTACGGACGCTTTGACCCCGGACGGTTAGATCCTATCAGTTCGACCACAGGATGTTTCGTCCCCAGGAGGTTACTTTTTGTACAACTAAAGTAAATCAGCAGGGTATATTTTAACATAAAACCTTGCGATTTAAGGTGTTTCTTTAAAACAAATTAACTCATACATACCTTAATTTAGAATCAATATTCACATAATTAATATCTGGCGCATAAAAAAATGCTATTCATTTGACTAAGGCCATGCTTAGCCTAGAAATAGAAATAATGTTTTGGAGAGCTTTTTCCATGAAAAAAGTAATCATAAAACATGTATTTTACCCTACGTCCTAACGAATGATGTAAAATCCATTTTAAGAAATTGGGTACATTTCTCGAAAAATGCGGTTGCAGGACATACACTTTGGGTAAAAACTGTTCTTTAAGGTGTAAATATATCAAGTGTAAAGAAATATCACGGGTATTACGACTTATAAAAAGGATCTAGCATAAGAAAGTGCATGTTCTGTCGAAATAACACACTTGACAACAACTCATTTTGTGCCAAGCTGTTTTGAGTTTATTAGATGAATAGTATACAACGGGAATAAAGATTGATATACAGTGAATTGTTACTATTAGAAAAAATATGCGGGAATATATAATGATTGACATACAATTTATAAGGAGATCAATTTCTCACCATTTTCTTAAAAAGCAGCATTGTACTTATGTTTTTATTCACGTTAAAAGTTAAATGAACATATGCCTTGAAACAAACAAAAACATATTTTCCACTCTACTCAAGCCACAATATTCACAAATATTATCTGGCTAAAAATATCCTATTCGTCTTAAACTAATTTCATGCTTAGACTACAAATGAAATGGGTGTTTAGCGAGCTATTTCTAAGAACTAAGGAAATCATGTGGAATGATGTTTTTATGTGAAAAGAAAGTGAGCCTTGCCGTTAGATTTTTGTAACTGTTAAAGAAATGTGTTATTCTGGTTGAATATATAGCATGCGTTATTAAAGGGGTTCGAGCATGGTGGAAAAAAACATAAATCGAGCTGAATGGAAGGATGTGGTTGAGCAAGCCAGGGCCCTACATGGGCTGTAGCTGAAAGGATGTGGTGGAGAAAGCCAGGGCCCTACATGGACTGTAGAGCCACAAATGATAATGATGATGCTATATTAAAGTAGAAATTCCAAAATTGATGGTTATTTTTTAAATTAATAATATTTTTATTTTTCTCGACACACATATCGTTGTTTTTATAAAGAAGGGGTTTGATTTATCACTTTCATTATTTCCAGAGGCGTTTACATTCATTTTTATGGAGAATTTGAGACCCAAAACAAAATAAAGTTATTCTTATTGTGCCTACCCCGTAGCTTAGCACGGGTATTTTGCTCGTATTATATAATACACTGAGATGCCCCCGTAGACTGTGTCAACGTCAGGGGAGATTTATAAGCAAAAATGTGTTTTAAATGGCGGAGTTGTCTAAACAAATGTCTTACACTGAAGCTATTCTCTAATCTTTGCTTCAGCGAGTCAAAAGTTTCACTCATGCCGACGTCTTTGTATCCTGCTCTAGTGACAGTAATGAGAGGAACAAACTGGTTCTCATATAACATCCACACAACATCAGGGCAAACATCATGCTCCAGTGACAGTAATGAGAGGTACAAACTGGCTCTCATATAACATCCACACAACATCAGGACCAACATCATGCTCTAGTGACAGTAATGAGAGGAACAAACTGGCTCTCATATAACATCCACATAACATTAGGGCCAAAGATATATTTTAATTATCATGCTCTCGGACCAGGAGACGAACAACACATTCTCAGCCCTACCTCACATTGTGTTTAGGTGGGACAAAACCTGCGTGGCCTGATGTTTCAATAGTCGCTTTTTTATTCCACCCACCCATCTAGGTACTCAATCATTTGACGGTATCACAGAGTATGTACGTGCGGTTACACAAGAGATTGTCCTGTCTACCGACACGCCAAGAGATTCGAACATATGACGTCGAGTGTGTCGTCAAGTACCTGTCGGTCACCGCCATAGTCTCTAGCAAAAACACACCGGGAAAGCTCAGTCTGGAGAATAGACTTACCTCAAGAGTATGGAACCATTGCATCACATGTGATGAATGATGTGTTTTCATTGACAACCTAAATTATTGACCACACCTATTCTCCCCTTTCCTATATAAGCATACGCCACTCTCATCCTACTAATGCTTTTGTTGAAGCTTTGGACTTCACCGCAGCTAGGCTTTTTTTCCTACTAATTTTTCTTTTTTTTTTATTTTCATTTTATTGGTGCACTATTTAGTCGTCGAGGAAGGCTCTTGTCAAAGCGTTCGCTGTTTTGATACGTTTTCTTAGGCTCACTCATATACTTTTTACATGATTTATCTTTACTAAGCTACTGTAGGCACGATAAATGTTAGAATTTATTAATGTAGACAAGATAACTGTTAGAGCTATGGTAGGCAAGATAACTGTTAGAGCTATGGTATGCAAGATAACTGTTAGAGCTATGGTAGGCAAGATAACTGTTAGAGCTATGGTAGGCAAGATAACAGTTAGAGCGAATGTAGACAAGTTAAGTGTTAGAGCTATTGTTAAAGTTAAATACAACATTTTAAAAAAAAAATAAAATAAAGCGGTGTAAGTAGTAGTAAGAACTAATAATGTTACAATTGAAATAATAAAATTTTCATCTGCTCGAGACTTCTAATAAATGTACTAGATTGTGCCAGGCGCCGTGGCGCCTGCGGCGCCCCCGTTTTTTTGGCGCCTACGGCGCCAACCTTTTTTTTAAAGACCAACTAACTTGTCCTTTTTTGATAAATACGAATTATTAAACTTTATGAAATTTACGCGAAGTATTTATTTAATAATAATAATAGGTGTTGTATTTTGCGCACCGATGCACACCAAACAATGACGTCATCATATTAAATATTTTTACAGTGCTCATCAAAACACGATTTTTCAACTAAACTAACTGCTGTAGACTGTCGTACATCGCTTCTGTAGCGTTACGTTACAAACCCACACCACTGGGCTATTATATATATTAATAACTAAATGCATAAGGATGCGTCGTTATTGGCATTAGTTTAATGTTAACATGTTGTAAAAAGTTCGTCAGGACAGTGAAGGGATAGACTTTATTTTATAAAAGTTTTTGTACAAACGTATGTCTGCTGTTACAGCTGTGGATGGAGAAACAAAATGAATTCAAGTTTGACCTCTTCGTAATTTCTATAATAAACAAACATATTTATTTTTGTAACATGAAAGATTTTCGGGGTTGGGGGCGGGAGATATTTTAATCGGCCTCAACATTTTAAGTGCGACAAACAGCATGACATTTACCCACATAATGAAATATTACTAAACACTAGGATTAAGACGTATGTTTTTCTATAACCGCACTAAGACATCACACTTATAAGCTCATCCATATGATGACACATTCACCGATGATATAAGAAGATTCATTTGTTTAAATATCCCACACTGAAGCAATCACAGTACATGTTTGTCACACTGATGTACAGAACAAACTGGTTCAACCACGAATTGATATATCATCAGTATGTTCCCGACCACTTCATTTATTCACACCCCAAACCCACATATGACACCACTTCAAACCCACATATGACCATACCCCAAACCCACATATGACCACACCCAAAACCCACATATGACACCACTTCAAACCCACATATGACCACTCCCCAACCCACATATGAAAACTCTTCAAACCCACATATGACCACACCCCAAACCCACATATGACCATACCCCAAACCCACATATGACAGAACCCCAAACCCACATATGACCACACCCCGAACCCACATATGACCATACCCAAAACCCACATATGATCACACCCCAAACCCACATATGACCACACCCCAAACCCACATATGACCACACCACAAACCCACATTTGACTACACCCCAAACCCACATATGACCACACCACAAACCCACATATGACCACACCTAAAACCCACATATGACCACACCACCCACATGTTGTCACATCAACAAACATGTCCGTTCAGGTAAATTCATCTATCAATAAACATTAAAAAGACAAAAACAATAATAATATACAAAAGTCAAACCATTCATTGCTATATGTTTATTAAGTCTAATAAAACAAGACACAATTGTTATAAAATGGTATTAAAAGAGACAAAACTTGTTTGAAAACGAAGGTAACTGATACGTTTATAAAATCAAATATCAAGTATACTTAAAAAATGCAAGAAATGTTTTAATGTAAACTATAGGTAATCAAAATATAAATCTAAATTCTAGAGGTAATACAAGATGGCTCAAGTTTGTTTATGCCGATATGTAAGGTGAGAGTGTACAAAAGGCGTGTTGTTGGTGATGATAATTGTGTCTAATACAAATTTCAAAACATGATTAAGTTTATAAAGTGACATTTTCAATAAGAACTTAAAGTAATTTTTTAAAAAAAAATAAAACAGAGTGTTATTAATACATTAGATAGAATTGTTGGAGGTAGGGGCGCCACAATTTATGTTGGAGGTAGGGGTGCCACAATTTATGTTGGAGGTAGGGGTGCCACAATTTATGTTGGAGGTAGGGGTGTCGCAATATATGTTGGAGGTAGGGGTGCCGCAATTTATGTTGAAGTTATTGGTGCCGCAATTTATGTTGGAGAGAACAAAGGGCGTTAAGAAAATGTTATCAATTAAAAGAAACAAAATTGATAAAAGATTTCTAAATAGTTGGTGATAAAAAAAAAAAAGAAATTGTATATAATTGAATGTGTATAAGTTATATAAACAAAAAGTAACATATTAGATGGTGGGTGTGTAATATTGCCACTGTGGGAGTATATTGGGATTGATAAAATGTGTTGTCTTATATATTCATTAAAATGTGGTAAAAGGTCTTAGAAAATGAATTTGTAAAGAAATTTTTTTAAATATTAACATTTATAATTACATAAAAATTGGTAAGGATGGCGACATTGTTGTTGAGGGTGTAGGAACTGGTGTGGGGGTGCACATGACCATGGCAGATGTCGTTCTTTATTACAATAATAATAATTTGATAACAGTTTGTATCAGGTAAATATAAAAAAAATAAATGTGTATCCTAACATTTTATAAGTACATGAGATAGGAATGTTGGAGGTAGGGTGCTGACACTGGTAGTGAGGGCGCACATGTTGCTGATGTGTACATTGGGCGTGGTGTTGTGTTGTATACGGGGCGTGGTAGAGGGTGTTGTCTTTTAGACCAATCAACAGTTGATACAAGTTTGTATAAAGTTATACAATATTATAACATTGTTTACATTATCGTAATAAGTCACAGTCCCAACCTGTGCTACAAAAATTTCTTCCCTCAGAGTTGACCCCACTGTGGAAGTGGTCGCCTCGCAACCAGCCATTAACACCAAGCCCCAGTGGAAGGACATAAGCCCCACTACTGCCTGGACATGTACATGTTGTGTACGTGTACTTGGACCTATTATATCTACCATAACTCACCTTGTACCTGTCTAACCAGTGTCCTACAGAGATCTGTTTAGGACATCCATGTGGATGTGATACTATCAATGTTAACTTCGCTCCACCTCTCCCGTATTTGTTGTTTACTTTGTCCCATAGATCCCACCAGTGTCTGTACATCGTGTTCAGTTTGTACAGTAAATCTACGTCACATGTCAAATATTTCAACCGACATTTGTCTGCCTTAATTTTTGCGTCAACCACCGTCCAGCCATCAAGAGTGACCAGTGGACTATCTTGTCTATCATAGAACAATCTACACGTGGTGTGTCTCGCCTCAAGGTCATCAAACACCACGTGTCTGGCCGTGTACATTGTTACCTCCCCCCACACATTGCTGGGTTTGTCCGAGTGTTGACACTTGTGACATGGACAAATTACCTTGTGTTGACACCTGTGACATGGACAAGTTCTCACATTGTTTCGTACAAAGTCTACACCCTTCATCAGCCCAGTCCCTACTCTCATGACGTCACTTCCTCTCTTGTCATAAAATGCATATGGCTGTTTGGTGTTTGGCCAAAACTCTGGTCTTTCTGTACTGGTCATTGTAACATGTACCCTGACAGTGAGGTCAGCTGTAGCTTTGATGTACTCAACTAGGAGGTTATCATGGTAGCCGTTAGGCAGGTGATTGATGTTAAAATCGTTGACAGGTACAAACTGTTTGTGACCTGGATTCTTCTTACAGCCAACAAGATGTTTGTGTAGATCTGCTTCTTCTCCTTCTGACACCAGGGTTTCATGTGTACCTGACAAGGTCATCAAACAAGTACATTTTAATCCATGTGTCACTCATATTACTCATTTTAAACTATATTTTTTTATTTTCATTTCTATAGAATTAAATGGCAATTTTTTAGGTGATTTGTAGACAATAATTTATGTAAGAAGTACAATGTGTAAATACGTGTACTATTATAGACAGGCTTGTCCATATGAATGTTCTCCCCACGGAAAACGTCTAATGGGATGGGATGGGACAGGCATAAATCAAAATGGGATGGGATAGAAAAATATTTCCCATTGACAAGCCTGATTATAGACCTTACAATTGAATGAACTTGACATTGAATTGCGTTGTATCAACAATATAAAATATTTTAAAATATCATTTGTAGATATTTATGTTTATGCAATGTTTATAAAACAGTAATTACCATAGAAAAGACTTGATTTGTCGCTCATGTCACACCTGCCATCTTGGACATCTGTTTGTCTGTCATGTATGTCAAATTCATCTTGGATGTGCGCTTGACATTTTTCTGAAAGAATAGTTTTCGATTGTATTTCTCTTTGTAATGACTATTACTAACTATTTATGTACCGTCCCTTTCTCTCTCTGTTGAATTTTTGTCACTATTTCTGTCTGTGTTTACTTCTCCCTCTAACTTTTTCTTTTCTCAATTTCACTCGCCACTCTTCTTTCTCTTTCTGTCTCTCTCTCTCTCATTCTCTCATTCTGTCTCTCTCTCATTCTCTCATTCTGTCTCCTTCTCTTTCTCTCATTCTGTCTCTCGCTCTCTTTCTCTCATTCTGTGTCTCTCTCATTTTGTCTCTCTCTCTCTTATTCTATCTCTCTCTTTATATCCCTCTATCTATCTATCTCTCTATCTCTCATTCTGTCTATTTCGCTTTCTTTCATTCTATCCCTCAATATAACTCTCTCTAACTCCATCCATCCATCCATTTTTCCATTAAATCTATCAAATCTATCTAATCTGACATATCTTATCTATTTTACCTAATCTATCTATCTCTTTCAGTACTTTCACTCTTATCATTTAACCAAAATTAATGGTTTTTAAAAAAATAACTAAATAAATAATGGAACAAAAATATGTTAGATTTTTAAGAGTTAACATGTTACCGTTGTTTTCCAATATTTCCAGCTTTTCTGATACCAGACCAGTTTTCTTTAAAGCATTCTGAAAATTTAAAAGTGTAAAAAAAAATTATAAAAAAATTATAATTAATATCATTGTGATTGAAACACAAATTAATCGTCATTAAATATAAAGCATTTCCTATTAGTTTTTAATACAGACAATTTGAGTATATAGCCGCAAAAGAAAAGAGCCGTGCCATTTAATTACGCAACTGTTAATTAACTTCATTTACCGTGAAAACTTGGGATGAAATACATAAACCGTCACTAGTGTCGTAGTGGCAGGTCTCAGATTAATTTCAAACTATTATTATAATATTATCCTTTAGCCTTTAGAATTTTTTAAAAAATAATTGAATAATTTTTAAAAAAGGTAAATAAAACATTAATATAATTGTTATATATCTAATCGGTAAACGTCTAGTACTCCGACCGCACAGCCATTACCGGCGGCCATCTGGTTGCTATGGCACGTGGTCGGCCCGGTCACGTGCCATAGCAACAAGACGGCCGGAAAATTAGTGCGAGCCCCGTGAATTTAGAGGGGTAGGGGAATCAGGGATTCTAAATTTTTGCAGTTTTTTAGCTACCCGCTAATTTTGAAAAGAAAAGGAAAAACATTGGGGGAAAATAGGGGTGGATGGGGGACATTCTAATATTTTAAGGGGTATATTTTTATCGTTTTTCATAAAAGCTAAATAGTTTAAAAATGAAGAAAACAATGGGTACTCACCGATCAGGCATCGGAATCACAACAAAGGGGGGGGGGAGGATAACTTTTTAAATCCTTATAGAAATTCACCCATTAGATTACTACTGCCACAAATAAAACTCTATACCTAACCCAAGCCCAAAACTCTTCCATTTTCCGAAAATTCTAAAGGTATACCAAAACCCTAAAACCTTCAATTTTCCGAAAATTCTAACAAAAAATGGCTACTTACTAACGCACCCAGGGCAAATGGTGGGAAAAAAAGCCCGCCAAGAAATTAGCAGCACTCATATTCTAAATGAGCACAGCAAATAGTTCTTAGAATATACTCATTTATACTTGGGAAAAAATTAACAGGAGAGCCCCCTTCCTTCTCGCGGCGCATAAATACAAATCCAATAATGATAATAAACAAATTATTTACATTTTACAGCAAGGGGAGGTAATAGGTAAATAAGAAAACAACAAAATTCAAGGGAAACAACTATCCTTCATAGCAACAGGAAGCAACGCGACGCTGCGGTCAGAGTAATAAACATTAGCCTTCTACTCTGTCAGTTAAAATTAAATAAAACGTGCAATCTGTTCAAACGATTTTAATTTAATGTTAGCAAGTTAATATCTTCCTTGGTGTAATCATACGGCGCGCCTGTCGTCTGCAATTCTCTTTTTACTTTGACTACGATTCTACTAAAAACTAGTACAAGTCTTTTATAGTTACTTAAGGAAATGCTTAGTTAAAATAACTTTATTTTATTGAAGGATTTTTTTAAAAAAATGTATAGGTATAAATCTTCAAATATTAAAAATAATCTTATTTTTTGAGAACGATTTATAATATTAATTTTAAGAGAAATTTTATTATTGGGGTAGGCCTATGCTTTAGTATAGCCGAATACTTTATAAAATTCAGTGATACCCTTAGATTTTGTAATATAAAAATAATAACAGGAAGCGAATAACAGTTTAATTTATAAAAATAAATAAATTAATAATTTATCTTAATTCATTAAACAATTAATTTATTACAGTAACTTAAATTTTGTAAATTTTAATAAAAAAATATTTAGCGTATGTTAACAATTTTCAAATAATACTTACATATAAAAGATATTTATATGATTTTTCGTAGCTTGTGAGTCATTAAACTTTAGTCTTTAGTTACTATGGTTACATGAAGCTGAATAAATATTCTTGTTTACTTCGAATTCGAAATAATCAAGAGAATTTATCACTTAAATCAATTTATGAAACGTAATAAATATTATATACGTAATTAAGATTAAATACATAATATCATTTATTATTTAATTTGGTTGCGGTGGCAGCAGTAAAAGCAGAAGATTTGTTTTCATGTTGTAGAAATGAGATTGGCTCAGTGCTGCCAGCGCTAGGTTTTTCAACCTAGATCTAGGGTTTTTTTTACCTCGTCTAGGTTTCTAGGTTTTTTATTTTAAAAATAGTCATAATCTAAGGGGGGGGGGGGGGGTTAATTGTTTTTTTTCTTATAGTAAATATTCAATGTGAAAAAAACAAAATAATTAAATATATGCAATTAACATTCTATTCGATTTTTTAAAATTAAAATAAGCAGTATGTAGCAACGGTATTTTAGCCGCTCTTTCATATTCCATTATTATGTCTATCATTATGGCTCTATGCTACTAAATTCGAAAGGTGGCGCCATATGTCTAGACAATTCTGGTACAAGATAAAACAACTTGATTGGGCAAAAATATTCAATTTTATTAGACTATTAGAGGCTCTAACATTTTCTTCTGAGGCGATGAGAGAATAAACTCTCAGGTATATGCCGTCTTGAGTATAGGCTAAAGATAATCAAACAAAAGACTCAGATAATTTTAGTGAATTTATCCAATAATGCTGTTAAGATTGCTAAAGGATTTATAAAGATGATGACATAAGTAAAAAAAAAATCAAATGTAAGTATATTTTACAAATAGTTTCGTAGAATATTATTATTAATCAATGCCAAAACGATTTTGGGGAAGGATGGAATGTAGACATACTTTTGTGATATTTGTGACAAATGGGAGGGGGCTGCTTAAGAACTATGACTTCACTGCAAAAAATGCGCAATTTTAAATGAAAGCTCCGTTTTAATATTCGATTCCTAACTAATTAGTGACGTTTTAAATGGCTACACATCCTTGGATTGCACCATTACTTACACTTTCATTAAATATATACTTGAATAATATTTGACAACAAAAAAATATCTGAGACATGCTTTATTTTAAATAAGGGGGTGAGGTCGGAAGCATCGTGACGTCATTTTTGCCTATTTTTTGCATGTTTAGGTTTTTTTTATCTTTGTTTCCTTCTGATCTAGGTTTATTTTGACTTGTTGGCTAGGTTTTTCCTAAAATTGTCGCTGGCAGCACTGGATTGCCTGCGCATGACTCTGGTTCTAGGTCTAGACTGTAGTTCTAGTTCTAATCTCTTGTCTAGTTATACTTAGATTCTTTTTAACAAATCGTTAACTATTATATTTAGTTAAATTTTGCGTTATTTAAACAAATATAGATCTAGATAGAAAAATTACGCAATATTTTTTTAAAAATAAAACCTTGTTGTTTGTAATTATGTATGTAATTTTACATATTAAGCTTAATTTAATTAATTATTAATTCTACTTAAGTCGTTATGTATTATGTAGTTTTAATATTAAGCTTAATTACTTTTTATATTACTTAAGTCAATTTCATGTATTAACGAACGTTAATAAAGTACAGTGATAACATATGATATATAAATATAAGAAATCTATTCTAAAATAATGGGTATTTTTTTTTAAATTTACTATTAATAACATATTAATAATTTTAATATTAATTAAAAATCAAAAAAAGGACTGTGTCTTAGTCTAAGAACAGAGAACACAAAATATTAATATTCAAACTACATGCGTTCAGTTTATAGTATTTCATAAACTCGATTATCATGTCTTACATATTACAGACGCTCCTTCTGTACAGAAGATTATTGCGTCCTACGTATTTCTATGGTTTGTGTTTAGTCCTGTATTCTTACTAGAGTTTTAAATGATGATAAAGTGTTGGCTTTCCTGGTTTCTTCAGGCAACCCATTCCACGCCCGAATACCGGACGGAAAGAAAGAAAACTTCTATGTGTTTGTTCTTGCATATGGAATAAGAAAGGTCTTTTTATATTTATGTCTATTTTAGGGTTCTATTAAGTTATCTTTGTGTTGTATTTCCAAATTAGAATTAATTGCCTTATGTATAATCACTAATTTACTTTTGGTTCTTCTATCCTCCAGTGTTTCAATGTTTAATGATTTAACTAATGGTGTTACTCTGGTCAGTTTTGAATATTCTCCAGTAATGAATCTGGCAGCTCTTTTTTGGATTTGTTCTAGCTTATCAATATTTCTTTGGTGGATGGGTCCCATACAGAAGATGCATATTCTAGTATAAATCTCACCAGGGTGAGGTAGCATTTTAGTTTTATATCTTTGTTAAATTTATAACTAAATGAGCATTAATACCAAAATTGTAAAAATGTTAATATTAATGGTGCTTGGTCCCAGGGGCGGATTAAGACTTCATGGGGACTCTGGCTGCAATCAAACTGGGGCCCTTTCCAGCCAGCACCCCTTTCAATAAAATGATTGCTAGCAGCTAATAGAAGACTAAAAATAAATAGTCTATTGGTTCCTTGATCATGCTTTGTCTGTACTACGCATTGCATGGGAACGGCTTTCCCAAGAAAAATATTAATCATGATAAATAAATAAATAAAACAAATAAATAAATAAAACAAATAAATAACTGTTTGAAGTGTTTATCGGTTTATTAAAATTGAGTGTATAAAGATAATTTTTAAAAAAAATTATTTTACGAGTGGGAATCGATCCCGACATCACTTCCACATTAAGCACAAACTCTTCCACACACGCGGCCAGCAGAGGTTATCAAAATTGGTAAAGTTTAATAATATAAACAGTATTCTATAATATGATCTCTTAGTGAGCCATTCAAGTCAAGTTTTTTTATTATTAAGACTATCGGGTCTGAATAGCGATCAGATTAATAGATACAATTTATTAATTTTTTTGACTTATTATATTTTCAAGGTGTTGAATACCTCCCCTCTATAATTTTAGAACCTCTATATATTTGAGAACCTTTGAGGGTAGGGTTAGGTCCATCAACGCAACAGGAACGCAGTCTTTGAGATGGACAAAGATCCATCATAGACAATGGAATATTCCATAGAATTATTAATAGGTTAGGACGTGGAAGTTGCCGAACGTTCTCGAAGTCATGCATGTCAGCGCGTGATAAACAGATGGTACACGCCACTGACCCATCAGATGAGAACGGTCCACTGACCCACGCGGGGCTATGAGTCTTTAAATACCGTAGCCAAACCTTATAGCAGCCTCTCTCTCAGAATATTCGTAGTACACCAGGTCAGCAGTGTGACGGGCGAGTTGAGCCTAGCTGAAAGTTTTTTTCAGGTTTGAGCAGTACCTAGACTTAGAATAGTCAAATGTATTTGAATTTGTATAGGTATTTATTATATGCATTGATATGCTTTGATATGTTATTATTTTCATTGGTTTAATTATTCGATATTGTTGTTTCAGCTAGTTAGTGGAAGTTAGAAGGAGTTAGAAGTTAGTAATAGTTAGGAGTTAAGTACTAGTCAGTACTTAGAACTAGTAAGTTGTGAAGCCAGTGGAGTTGCGAGAAACCATTAGGCTGCAATCTCAGACAGGAGGCGTGCTGAGATCTGGAGCGAAGAAGGGGACACGGTGGCCTTGCATTCACACGTGGGAACCCTTGCAGTCAGTAACAAGTGCGGAAGGGGCGACTGCAAATCATACTGACCACGGGACAGGACTGCGCTACGCCTGATAGGCCAGACCGGAGCATAGCAGTTCAACCAGTCCCTTCGACCACGCCCATTCCATGAGGGAAGTTGGGCATAGTAATGAGCTCGTTGTATCATTGTGAGCGACGTAGATATCTTCATTTAATATATGTTTAATTACTAATGTATATAATGTATTAAATATTGTTATCTATATTATATCATATACACATAGGAGTTAGTTATTAATTATAAGTTGTATGTGAACATATCGTTATATACATTAGTATCGTATAGAATAGTTAGTGGGAACCCTAGACATAAGTATCCAACATTGTGGGCCCGTTCTATTTGCAGCAGGCTGGTCCCAATATTCAACATTAGGAGCTCTGCGTTTGTGCGAGCACACCTAGAATTCAACACAAGGGATTGTGCAAACATTTGTACACTTTCTTTATTAAATATGAATAGTTTTTGGGCCCAAATGCACGGAGAGGGCCACTGGCTATAGCCCGTTCAGACCCCTTCTTAAAATCCACCATAGCTTGGTCCTAATATGTATTCGTTTGTCATTTATCATTTTATTTAATGTTTTGTTACTCAATGTTACTCATGGGGTATCTTTTATCTAAATTATATTAATACTTTGACTATACTATATTATTAATTTTTATAAAGTGTGATTTTTTATTTTAAATGATTAAATTTAAAAAAAAACTTTATTGTCTATTGTAAACTAAATTTTAAACAATATTAAATGCTCTATTTTTTAAATTACGGTCTTTTCAAAAAATCATAGACAAAATTAAAATTTAATTTTCTCGTAAGTACATAAGTTAATTTACTGTTAATAGTAGGTGTACATTGGCCATAATGTTAATGGTTTTTATTAAAATTCCAATTATTTAAAATTATTATGTACTATTTTTTTATTATTTCTGTTTTATGCATTCTTAAACTATACAGTAAATGTTTGTATAATCACAACTACATCATATGTTTTTATTATTGTTTTATAGGTTTTTTTGTAATTGCATAGTAAATATGAAAAGAAATCATTTAAATATATTTAATACTAAAAAAAAAAAAAAAAAAAAAAAAAAAAAATAAATGTAAAATCTTATCTAGCTTTTTCTGAAAAATGGGAAGTCTTAAACACTGTTTATACCATAATTATTTTTTTAAAGATATTTGCCACATTTTTTAACAATACTTAAAAATAATTATTTTAATAAGAAATTTGCCAAATGCTTAAACAATGTTTAGACAATATTTATTTTATTAAGAAATTTTCCACATTCTTAAACACTGTTTAGATAATCTTTATTTTATTAAGATATTTCCAACATTCAATGTTGTGTCACATCTACTCCATCTGCAATCAATGTAAGTAAAAAGTTTTTTCTTCTTTAAAATTTATGGATGATGGGAGATGTTTCACCAACATAATTAAAGGAAAGTTTCATCTACTGTTATAGTTATCATTCAAACGAAATCTTTAAAATAAAATAGCTAGTATTATCTTAAATAATTTAATGCAAGACTTTGTAATACACTAAAAGGATATTCTTTCAATTGTGTTAGGCAAGTATTTTTTACACGTATAATGAATCTTTTTTTCAAAAAAATCTTTTAAAAGTAAATTTTCAACAACTTAGAGTTTTGACGTACTCCCACTAATTAAGAAAATATATTAAATTTACTTTATTGTTGAATCTTAAATACAATATATTTATAGGTTAAATAAATATTTATATAAAACTAAAATTTCACTAGTGATCTAGACACAATTATTATTTCATTGGAATATAAAAAAAAATTAAAATTAATTTACACATCTTTATTAAATCAAATAACATATTAAATGCTGTCTTATTGAAATAATAAAATGTGCGCAAAAAATAATAAAATCAATGATTTTTAAATAAATGTGCATGAATATTATAAAAGTTTACAATATTATTTTCATTTTCTCTGTTTTCACCTATTAATGAGAAAGGTAAAAAAAATGTCTTTTCTGGTGAGATTATTTATATTATTATTCATAAAAATTATATATATTTTTAAAAAATTAGCTTTTAATTTTCAATCCTTCCCTCAAAGTTTTCCATTAAAGTGGCCATCATTAAAATGAAATTGGTTGTAATAATTTCAAAATTTTAATACATAAACTTATCATTTATCTCTTATTTCTGATGTAAATTTATTCTGGTTAGTTTTACTAGCTGTCAAAATTTAATTTAAAAGTATTAAAACATACATCAAACTTTTTCATTAAAAATATGATTTTTGTTTCAAATAAAACTGTTCAAATTATATATTGTAACTTTTTTAAAAAGTAAAATAATATAATAGCTACCTACAGTACATACCCCCATAATGCTTGATCTAGGCTGATTGACTTATATCTGTCAGAGACACTAATCTGGTGAAATAATATGAATTAATTTCTCAAGCATATGAATGAATTGTATTAACATTTCTTCAGTTATATTTAGTGTTATATAAAATTTTGATAGTTATAAAAAATACAAATAAATTACTAATAAAAAGACATTGGTATAATTTTTCTGATGTTGTTGGTATACTGTGATAAAATATTAGTTTTAAATATGATTTTTGTCATTTTGATAGAGATAACCAACATGATAAGTGGCAGTTTTTTTTTTTTTCTTGAGATTACAGTGTTTGTTGACATTCAAATAGAACATCATCTATGACAAAATTCAAAGAGAAAGAGAGAAATTTGTGGAACAATAATTATTTTTTTGATAATGGATTAATATTTTGTGTCACTAAACAGATGCCATTATAATTGGGTTCAACTGTTTCAAAATTCAAATAACCCAACTCCTACTATAAAATAAAGATATCAGTTTTAAACGTTAGTTATGTAATAAAACAACTATTTGAGTACTTGAAATTAGTTTTGTAATAAATCAACTATTTGAGTACATGACATTATTTATGTAATAAAACAACTATTTGAGTACTTGGCATTAGTTCTGTAAAAAATAAACTTATTCATTGAGTTCTAGACATCAATTTTCTTTGTTATATGAAAAAAAATCGCTAAACAATTATGATTATCAAAAATAAAATTTCAGACTTAGAAAGTAAATATAATAAAATAGCTATAGTTAAGAACCCAACAACTAAACAAGTTTTCTTTAATTATTTGTAAGTAAAAGTTTATCAAAGATCTGATGGTAAGAGAATTTTGTTAGAGTAATATTCTTTATCCAAATTTTAGCCCAGGAAATTGATCAAAATTAGAACAATAAATTTCATAAATAAAGAAATCTATAAGAAAATTGAAAAGAATACCACAAACTGTATTCATTAAGATCTAGTAACATTACTGAAGTATAGTAGAGAATAAATTAAAATATACTTATGTCTGCTAAAATCCATTAAATCTATAAACCAAGATACATATCTGTTATACAGAATGGGACTGCATAAAGCTTAAATTTATTGTCTTCTTACATATCTGTTACATTGTAAGATTTTCTCATCTGGTTTATAACTATAAGGGTTTGGGATATTGATGCAAAGAGACAATAGACACAGATGTGTAAAGTGCTGTGACCTAAAATAATCCAATTTACTGAAGGTCTTTGCCAGAAACAGCTTTTCTACTGTGTTTCAAATATAATTAATAATAGCATTATTATTAGCCATTTATTTTAAATAATTTTACTTAATTTTATAATTAATTTAGTAGGAATTTAAATGTTGATTATATCATTTGTTTAACAATGGAAAAAAAAATTATAAAGTTAAGTAGGATATGACCTCAACTAAATTATAGATAATGATATTTATTATTAAAGCCTTAAACACCATAGTTATGTTTTTAATTAAACTGTTTCTTTTATTTGTTTTTGTGTATATGATATATGATAGTAGAAGAATTATTTTTGCCAAAATGTGAGTTATTTTGTGTAGTCTTGTAAGGTGTATGTATACACATCTTAACTTAACAGCATATAATTTTTTATAAAAAAAAACTATGCCTGATTGTTATATCTTCTACTAGTCTTATACATTTACTGTCCAGTAAAATCTTACATATTTAGGAAATTAAGACATTATTACCTAAATATCAATCAATGTTTATGTTATATGACTAGAGAACCATCATCATTTTAATGCTAATCAATGTTGATATTATATGACTAGAGAACCATCATCATTTTAATGCTAATCAATGTTTATATTATATGACTAGAGAACCATTATAATTTTAATACTAGTCAAAATTAAATGTTACAATATAAGAGTTGGTGGAAATTGAGGTGAACATTTTTTACTGTCCCCAAATGCAACAAGACCCACTTTTATAAAGAAAAGTAACAACATGGAAATTAAACCTAACTATGGTAGTTTTACTCTTGTTTTATGAGTGATTTGTGTTTTTATAGTTATTTATTATTAAATTCTAGTAAATAGTAATTTTTTTCTTTCTAAAAACTAAATATTTTTAGGGGGGGGGGGGGTCTGTCCAGTAAACATGTGTTCTGACCTTGGTGATACATAAACACGATACACTGCTGAATTAAGGCAGACGGTATTTTCGTGTTAAAGGATTGTAAGCCATTGAAGTAATTGATAAAAAATAGCTTGAATGCTAATTAGAGTAAAATCTACTCAAGCCGTGCCAATAATCTTGACGTCATGTGACTCTTGAGCCTAGCTACGGAGTTATAGAACTTGTTGCCAAAACAAACGTCTACAGCAGATCTATACAAGAATTTTAATATTGCTAATAAAATGTAATAAAATAAACACAGACCATTTAAATCTCACAATAGATTTATGCTATAACATAAACACATTTTCATAAGAATCTTTCTTACCTTATCAACAAGAAAAAGTTATTCTACAAAAAATTCAGTTGTTACCTAAAGCCTATAGAGATTAAAATCAATGAAGTTATTTAAAGTTTGTGTTTGATATAAGACATAAAAATAACGAAACCAATCAAATTCAACGTTAAAATAAAACCTTCTTGACTGACGTCCTTATGGGAGTGTTGTTGACAACATCTGGTAAGAGCCAATAGACACGGTGGTCGTGTGACATGTGCGCATGGCTGCCGTACCGAGGGTCATGTTTTTGAAATGTTAGGGCCAGTTCCCGAATGTATACCTGTTAGTAGGTAGAGAATTAAAGGCGGCTGGGATTAGTATGGTCCCCTAATGAGAGCCCATTGCTGTTTATTATCAATACACCATTAATGAAAATGAAATTAAAAACCAATTTTATACAATATAGATTATTATTTTACTTAGAACACTGGACTAAAATGAGTGAAGGAATCAAATATTTTAAAGTTAATTTTACTAGTCACATTATAAAGATTGATATGTGTTTAAATAAGTCATGTAATAAGAGTAGGACTTGTTAATTGCACACTTGATGTTTGATTAAAAATAACGTTAATTAAAAATTAATTACGCCCAATCTATAAGAATATTTATCTACATTGCCCGACCATGCCGGACTAGAAGCTGTCTGACCTCTGACCCCACCGACCAATCAGATTGCAAGAAAAGGGAGTAAACAATCAAAATATGATTGAATTGAAGTCAATTACCGTGTACTTTCAGAACAACAAAATAACACGTATTTCGTAGAGTAGAACGTTCGCATAGCAAGCGGAGATCGCAGGTTCAATCCCCAGCTAAGACATTATTTTATTAACTTTATAAAATGTATGTGTTTGTGCCCGTTCATTTCCCACTATCTTTTTGGATCACCATACCAAGCACAAAATGAGTGGAATTAAGCTTTAGGAACGACATTAGCCAGGTTATGTGAATTAGTTTATGTTTGGCAAGCTAAGGTAGTGCAGGATGGGGGGTGGTGGCAAGTGACTACCGACAGTGCATATGTTTCCAGATCAACAATGCGTCGCAGTTATTCCCGCATCCGAGTTTCAACCCCCTCCAACTTTCTTTGCGCTATCTAAGATCAAATCTGTGGCGTATGCTACGCCGCGGGCATCTAGTAATGAATAAACCAAGATTGACTAATCCGTAGCTTGTTTGACATTTGACCTTGGTACAGTTGACTCAGGCTGTCGATTTAATCATGATTGTTCAATGACATTAAAAACCGTTATTGTTCAAATAATGAAATATTTTATTTAAGGTTTTATTTCTAACACACGATTTATAGAGTAACATTCTAATCCACATTTTCTTTCCTTTATAGATATAAGAACTTTTTTTCAATAGGGGCGTAGCATGGATAACCTGGTTCTTCATACGGCGGCACAGAACCACGCTACGCCACTGACAATAACTCAATGAAGGGATTCATAACCTTTGAGGTGATTGATTACATCATCTCTAATATTAATAATAATAAATCTATTCAAGCCGTGCCCATAACGCAGTGGCGTAGCTAGAGCTTTTGCCGCCCGGGGCGGTCTCCAATATGCCGCCCTTTTAGGGGCCGCCCATAAATGACGTCAAGCACGGGGGGGGGGGGGGAGTAACGCATTTGATGTCATTCTGAAAGCCCAACTTTAAATAAAAGCAACACTGAAATATAATAGTATGATTACCCAAACTTTATTCAATTTACGTGGTTTCATGTGTGTTCCGATATTAGAGTGCAGCCTTAAACTAAAAACATATTTAAATGACCAAACAAACAAAAAATGATTTTAAACATGCTCATTTTCAAATTTAAAATACCGTTTGTATTGGGGGGGGGGGACTTTGTCAAGTCACAATGAGGAATGGGTCTAAGTTTTTATTTCTTTACGCCGTGTGACGAGGGGGCAGGGGGTGAAAAATCAGCCGAAATAACGTGACGTCATTTATGGACGGCCTCTTTTAAGTTAATCATATGATCGTTTTTATAGATTAATAAGCATGAATAAATACTTGTAATAGAAACGAAGTACATTGTAAAAGGTGGGGGAACAATTTTACCATTGCATGCCCTATTTATGTAAGCAGTGATAAAAGAGGCCGCATAAGATGATAGACCTATAAATACACATAAAAATACAAGATAATTGTTTTGAAAGTCACAAGAAAGTTATAGGGTGGCAGGTCCCTCCACCCCCACCCCAAATGAGACAAAAGATATTCCAAATTTACACCCAAAAACAATAAAAATTAATATGTTTTTATTTTTTATTTATAAATATATGAATTTTTTTAATAAAAAAAAGAAATTGTATACATCAGCATATAAACATATTTTAAAAAAATTATTTATTATTTTACTTACTCACCTAGCTTTCATTGTCAAAAAATCGCTTATTATGTTATCAAAAGTTATATTTTTTTAAATATCATGTTCTATAGATAATATTACAAGATTTTGTAGTCTTAAATCACTTACTGAGGAACGAAAATATTTTTTAAAAATTTAACTTCAGTTTGGAGAAGCTCCTTGCACAACTAGATATACTGATAGCAATTGTTGAAAACAATTCTTAGCAAAATTGTAATGCTCGATAAAGAATTTTCCAATAGTTACTGTTAAATATATTTTAATAGATCAAGGGGGTATTTCCCCTATTTTTTTACATTATGTCTCTTCTTGTAATGTAGGTACAGCCAGGGCTGGTCTTAGGCTCCTGCAACCTATGCGGTCGCAGTGGGCCTAGCACTTTCATAGGCCAAACCTAGTTTAAATTTCACTTATTATCCTTATGAATACCTTATCCCTACCCAAACTGGGTCCACACGCAATCCTTTTCGCATACTAAGCTGCATAGGGCCCCGCAATAGCTAAGACAGGCCCCGTGTACTGCCATAAAAACCTGGATCTTTTCTCTTTCAATCTCGAACATTTCTTTATCAACGTAAATAAAGAAATTTAATTGATGTTCAAATTCTTCATATAGAATCCGAGATAGTATAGTATTTTACACGAATATTTTCTTGCAAGGACATGTAACTCATCACCTCGTTCTTTTATTTTCTTTTTTAATTACATCTTTGGATAAAAACATTTCTCGTTGTACTTCTTGCTCTAAAGATAAAACCACGTCTTCTGAATTTTCCCCACTCATTTTTTCTCCTTTTAACTTGGTATTTAGTCAATATTTCCAACTCTCTATAACAGCGTTCTGTAATAAGACATATCTTTGTTTTATCAAATGGGTGTGCATAGTTTGCATTGATTTAAAAAAGACGGGCTCCCATTTAGACACCATAGAAAAGTAAAAGATTGCCATGAACGGAGTAAAATTCCAGCAGCTGATCTCGTTTTACTCGTCACTTCAGATGCCAATTTTCCAAGACGCTTGAAATATTTAAGTATGTCTTTTTCTGAATTTTTTATTCTATTGTGGTGTTTAGTAACGGAGAAATTAATAATCGTTCATTTTTTAATGAATAACCTTCTTTTGGTAAAAAAAAACACAAGCTATATGTGTTAAAACAAAGCAATAAAAACAAAATAAATTTAATTTTTAATAAGTTCACTTACAATAATTTTATAAAACCTGTAAAAGTAATATATTTTACTACTTTCAATTTAAACAGAATATTTGAACAACTATGTCATGTAGGTCCTTTTTAGAGCATCGTTCTGCGAATGTCGAAATTCGACGCTAAAACTGTCGTGCGATATTAATACTACATATATACGGACCAGCGGTGATGTGTTGTTGTTTTTTGTGCAGTTTTCTTATAAAAGCGCCATCTGTGACGCATACCGCTTAATTTTGCAAACTAATAGTTACCTTTTTTGAGCGATTTTAAATTTTAAAACTGTTTTGCGTTAGTTTTAACAACCAATATGTAATCAAACAAATGTTGCACGAATCCGTTAATTTTAACTCAAAATTGAGATTCTTTTTGTTTTACTATGTTTTTCCCCCTTCAAAAGAAAAGGGGCGGATTTCGGAAACGCCTGGGTTTATTATTCAAATGCACACAAATGCCGCCCTTTGAATGAGTACCGCCCGGGGCGGACCGCCCCCTCCGCCCCCCCTAGCTACGCCACTGCCATAACGTGTTCACAACGTCAGAGAACTCTTGTGTCTAGCTACAGGAGTTATAGTACTTGTTGCCACAACAAATGTGAAACACGTGACTACAGAAAGACAAATCGATAAAGTTTGGACCCAACCCAATAATACGTTTTATTCTCTTCAACACATTACTTAAGAAAGAATAGTAGTTGAACGATTCACCATTAACTAAATGTACGTTATAACTTTCTAACATTTAAACAAAATATTTCTTACCTTATTAACAAGAATTGTCTGTACAAAGTTATTCTTCAAAATAGTCAGTTGTTACCTATAGAGATTAAAATCAGTGATGTTATTTGTGTTTGAGGTAAGATATAAAAATAACTAACCAATCAAATTCAACCTTACATTAAAACATACTTGACTGACGTCGCTAAGGGATTGTTGTTGACATAGTGATCATAGTGACAGCCAATAGGCACGGTGGTGGAGTGACTTGCGCACATTACTGCCATAAGCACGACGAGAGCTTATTGCTGTTTTATTATCAATACACTATTAACAACAATTTAATTTAAACCAATCTTATCAATAACAGAAAAGTATTTTACTTCAAGTTTTTTACTAAAATGAGTGAGTGAAACATATACTTTTAAGTTAGTTTTACTAGTCACATGATCAAGAAAGATCTATGTTTAAATAAGTCATGTAATAACTGTATGACTTGTCAATGTTACAATAGATGTTTGATTACAAAAACCCTTTGGGAACAATTAATAACCACCAATTATCAATAAACCAACATTCGCCAATCTGCAGCTTATAGACCGTTGGGCGTATTACAGCTGACTCAAGTTATTTATTTATTAAAGGTTTTTACCTGAAGAATAGCATGCACCTTCAAAAATTAAATCTGTTTTACCTGTATTTATTTCCAAAACAAAATTGTTTAGTTTTTTAATATTACATTTTATACACATTTTCTTTTTATTAAAATAAAAAAATATTTTTCCAATATTAAGAGCGGGGGGCGGATAACCCAATTGTTCCCAAAACAACGCAGAAACGCACTACAAGGGCGGGGGACGGAAAACCTAATTATTCCCAAGACAACGCATAAACTCACTACAAGGGCGGGGGACGGAAAACCCAATTATTCCCAAGACAACGCATAAACTCGCTAAGCCGCTGATTCATTACCCACTATTTTAATGTAAGAGATTCAAAGCCTTTGAGGTGATTGATTAAATAGCTCTAAGATTAATCACAATAAATTCTATTCAAGCCTTTTCAAAACGTCATATAACTCTTGTGTCTAGCTACAGTAGTTATAGAACTTGTTGGCACAACAAATTTGAAACAGGCGACTACAGTAACCTAAATCAATAAGGTTTGGACCTGATCCAAACATACGTTTTATTTTCTTTAAGTGCATTAAAGATCTCTACCACCCGATACCGAGCCAAGAAAATTCAATAGGAAAATAAACATTCACTGACATAAAAGAGATTTTGTCCCCTGTTGATAACACGTGACACATGCTATCAAAGTCAAAGTACATGTAACTCATGTGCCTAGCTACAAAGGTTGTAGAACTTGTTGCCATAACAAATACCAAACACGTCATTACACTGACACAAATCAATATCAGCTTTTTGTCTCTCTTGAAATAAGAAGGCGAATAAAAAAAATTGCATTGGTCTTATATTGATTTAGTCAACGAGACATTGTAGAGTGATTTTTTAATGAGAATCAATATATTTATATAAGACTAATATAAAAAACAGCATGAATGAGTATAAATATATTTAAATGTAATTATGTAACTGCATGCATTAAATATGCTTATTAATTATTTAACTTTAAAAAATTACTACGTTAAAACTACTATTAAAATTTGTACTGATCAAAAACATTCTATCCGCTAATGTAGTTATTAGTTTTAAGTATTTTAACAAAATAGTTTTTTAAATTTCAAGACTCATATTCCAGTTTAATGATATTCAACAGAGATATTCAAATATTACATTTACAATGTATCAGAGTGTGGGACATTTCTATTGAAGCAAACATTTAAAAGAAATAAAATATAAATTGTTATTGAAAACCACAATACATTAATTAAGATGAAATATTCGTTGAACGATTCACTATTAACAAAATGTACGTTATAACATTAAAAAAAAAGTATTTCTTACCTTACCAACAAGACTTGTCTGTACAAAGTTATTGAACAAACTATTCAGTTGTTTCCTATAGAGATTAAAATCAATGAAGTTATTTAAAGTTTGTGTTTGAGATAAGACATAAAAATAATGAACCAATCAAAATGAACCTTAAAATAAAACATCCTGTTTGAAGTCGCTAAGGGAGTGTTGTTGACAACACCTGGTGACAGCCAATAGGCACGGTGGTCTAGTGACATGCGAGCACGGCTGTCGTACCGATTGTCGTGGTTTCGAAATGTTTCGCCAATCCCTGAATGTGTACTTGACAGTAGTTAAAGAATTAAAGACGGCCTGGTTTAGCACGCCCCACCCCCACCTCAAAAGAGAGCACATTGATATATTTTTTTAATGCATTAAAAATAATGGCGATATATAATGAATACACAAATATTGACTTATATGTAGCTTATTTGACAGTTGAACTTGGTACAGCTGAATAAGGAGATTGATTTATTAAAGAGTGTGCTAAAAATCTTAAACCTTCAAAAAATGAAATCATTTATTCATGTATTTATTTCTAACATAATAATTTATGTAGTCTTAATTATTACCTTCTAAAACACATTTTTTCCTTCATATAAAGAAAATATTTTTTACAAGAGTGCGGGGACGGTAAACCTGGTTCATTCCAAGGTGGCCAATTACCACACTACGCCGCTGAATAATTAACTAATATTTTAATGTTATGTTTTCAAAGCCTTTCAGGTGATCGATTACATCAGCACTAATATTAATCACATTAGAATCTATTCAAGCCGTGCCAACAACGTGTTCACAACGCCATACAACTCTTGTGTCTAGCTACAGTAGTTATAGAACTTGTTGCCACAAGAAATGTCAAACAGGCGACTACAGTAACACAAATCAATAACGTTTGGGCCTAATCCAATAATATGTTTTATTCCTTTCAAACATATTAGAAAACTCCACCACCCGATACTTAGCCTGAAGATTGTCTTTAAAATAATAAACATTCACTGACGTATCAAAGACTTTGGCAACTGTTGACAACATGTGACACATAATATAAAAGTACATTTAACCCGTCGTCTAGTCTAGCAACACAGGTTGAAGAACTTGTTGCCACAACAAATAACAAACACGCCATTACACTGACACAAATCAATAACAATTTGAGCTTGATCCAAATCTTTTCGCCCATTTAAGAATAAGATAAATTAACTGACTGAATTAATATCAGGGTCTCAAATGTCTTTAGTCAATTGAATAAAGTTGTCTTTTTATAGATACTGATGTCTTAATACTTTAATTAATGCTGTATGAATCATTGAAAGCATTGGACATGATATGTGGTAATTATTTTTTTTTCAAATAACGATAAAACAACAATTTAATTATGAAATTATTTTTTATAAATTGTTTTCACTGATGTCATAGTTAATTTATAGCCTTTAAAACAAAACTCTGTTTGTTTTCTTGTGTAAGTTTGAATATCATGTTGGACTAACATCCAGGTGTACAAGTGAGCTGTTTGTTTTTACACATATCAAACTTTGATCGAAATGTAATACTCCGTAAAAGTACACATGTTAGTGTCTTACAATATGTTTGTACACATGTCAAACTTTGATAACAATGTAATACTCCGTACAAGTACACATGTTAGTGTCTTACAATATATTTGTACACATATCAAACTTTGATATCAATGTAATACTCCGTACAAGGACTCATGTTAGTGTCTTACAATATGTTTGTACACATATCAAACTTTGTTATCAAAGAAAAACTCCATACAAGGACACACTTCAGTGTCCTACAGTTAACATTAATTCACCAAGAAATGATGGCTTTATTTATATACGTCCAGATTTTTGTTTCTTTTAAAGTCCGCTTCACCAAATATAATAATGTATACGCCTTTGTAATTAAAGATCTGTTACCAAATTTCAACGTTTTACATGGACAAACCCACATACAATATCTTCTCTATTGTTATATTTACATTTAGTTTAAATACAAAAAAAAAAAAAACGTACTGCAACCTGCCTGTCTTCAATGGCAGAAGAATTCATTGACATTACATTCATGCCCGTAATTATGGCGTGCCACTACCGTGTTCACAACGTCATATCACTCTTGTGTCTAGCTACAGTAGTTATAGAACTTGTTGCCACAACAAATGTCAACCAACGAAATTAATTTATTAAAGATTGTGCCAAGACAAATGGCATACAACTTTAAAAAATGAACTCTTTCAAAAATGTATTTATTTATAAAAGAATATTGTACATTGTCGTAGTTATTACCTTCTAATACAGATTTCATTTCTTTTTAGAAACAACAAAAACTGTTTAGAGGGGTGGGGGAAGGAAACCAGTTTCTGTCCCTTGTGTCACATAATCAATCTACGTCAATGACTTATTACAAGTAATTTAATATAAATGATCTGACGTTTTTTAAAATGATTGCTTCCATTACCTCTAATACTAATATCAATAAAAATCTATTCAAGCTGTGCCAACAACGTGTTCACTAAGTTAAATAACTCTTGTGTCTAGCTACAGGCACAGGAGTTATAAAACTTGTTGTCACAACAAATGTCAAACAGGCGTCTACAGTAGCTCAAATCAATAAAGTTTGGACCTAATCCAATAACACGTTTTATTCTCTTCTAACGTATTAAAGATATTTACATTTCCGATACTAGGCCAAGAAAACCAATCTTAAAATAAACATTCACTGACGTAGCAAATACTTTGGCAACTGTGGACGTCAGGTGTCACAATATATCAAAGTACATATAACTCGTGTGCCTAGCTTCAATGGTTGTAGAGCTTGTTACCACAACAAATACTGAACTTGTGAATTCACTGACACAAATCAATAACCGTATGGACTTGATCAAAAGCTTTTTGTCCCACTTGAAATAAGTAGGCGCCTAAAGTATTGAACTGGTCTTATATTGCTTTAGCCCACGAAAAATTAAAGATCGCTTTTTTAATAGAATCAATATATATATATATATAGCATGAATGGACGCAATAATCTTCTGTACAGAAGGAGCGTCTGTAACATATAAGAGAATGAGTATAAAAATATTCAAATATCATTTTGTAACTTAATTCTATAACATGCTTATTAATTATTTAACTTTAAAAATTTACTACGATAAAACTACTATTAAAATGTGTACTGATCAATGAAATTCTTTTCGCTAATGGAGTAATTAGTTTACAAAATTTAATCAGAATGCTTGTTTACATTTCAAGACTCATATTCTAGTTTAATGATATTCAACAGAGATATTCAAATATTACATTTACAATGTATCAGAGTGTGGGACATTTCTTTGGAAACAACCATTTAAAAGAAATAAATTAAAAATTGTTATTGAAAACGACAATAGATTAATTACGCAAAAATTGTCGTTGAACGATTTACTATTAACAAAATGTACGTTTTAACATTCCAACATTAAAAAAATTATTTCTTTCCTTATCAACAAGACTTGTACAAAGTTATTCTACAAACTTTTCAGTTGTTTCCTATAGAGATTAAAATCAATGAAGTTATTTATAGTTTGTGTTTGAGATAAGACATAAAAATAACGAGCCAATCAAATTCAACCTTAAAAAAAACCTTCCTGTTTGACGTCGCTAAGGGCGTGTTGTTGACAACACCTGGTGACAGCCAATAGGCGCGGTGGTCTAGTGACATGCGCGCATGGCTGCCTTACCGAGTGTCGTGGTTTCGAAATGTTTCGGCCAATCCCCGAATGTGTACCTGACAGTAGTTAAAGAATTAAAGGCGGCTTGGTTTAGCACGCCCCCCACCCCCACCTCAAAAGAGAGCTAATTGATATCTATTATTTTTTTTAATGCATTAAAAATAATGGCGATGTATAATGAATTCACAAACATTGACTTATATGTAGCTTATTGGACAGTTGAGCTTGATACAGCTCAATAAGAAGATGGATTTATTAAAGGATGTGAAAAAAATTCATAAACCTCCAAAAAATTAAATCATTTATTCATGTATTTTTCTAACATAATAATTTATATTGTCTTTATTATTACATTCAAAAACACATTTTCTTTTATTCATATATAGAAAATATTTTTTACATAAGGGCGGGCACGGAAAATATGGTTCATCCCAAGGTAGCAAATTACCACACTACGCCGCTAACCTATTTATTTATATTTTAATGTTATGTTTTTAGAGCCTTTCAGGTGATCGATTACATCAGTGCTAATATTAATCACATTAGAATCTATTCAGGCCGTGCCAACAACGTGTTCACAACGCCATACAACCCTTGTATCTAGCTACAGTAGTTATAGAACTTGTTGCCACAACAAATATCAACACGCGACTACAGTAACACAAATCAATAACGTTTGGACCTAATCCAATAATATCTTTTATTCCTTTCAAACATATCAGAAAACTCCACCACCCGATACTTAGCCTTGAATGTTGTCTTTAAAATATAAACATTCACTGACGTATCAAAGATTTTGGCACATGATATCAAAACAACGTGTTCAAAGTTATATAACTCTTGTGTCTAGCTACAATGGTTATAGAACTTGTTGCCACCACAAATGTAAACCAACGAATTTTATATATTAAAGATTGTGCCATGAGAAATAGCAGAAAACTTTAAAAAATGAATTCTTTTATAGATGTATTTATTTCTAACAGAATATTATACATTGTCTTAGTTATAACCTTCTAATACAGATTTCATTTCTTGATAGAAACAACCAAAACCGTTTAGAGTGATGGGGGAAGGAAACCAGTTTATGTCTCTGGTGGCACATAACTACACTACGTCACTGACTTATTACAATTAATTTTATATAAATGATCTGACCTTTTATCAAATTATTGATTTCATTACCTCTAATACTAATATCAATAAAATATATTCAAGCCGTGCCAACAACGTGTTCACTAAGTTAAATAACTCTTGTGTCTAGCTACAGGGGTTATAGAACTTGTTGCCACAACAAATGTCAAACACGCGACTCCAGTAACACAAATCAATAACGTTTGGACCAAATCCAATAATACGTTTTATTCTCTTCTAACGTATTAAAGATCTTTACATGTCCGATACTAGGCCAAGAAAATCAATCTTAAAATAAAGATTCACTGACGCAGCAAACATTTTGGCAACTGCGGACGTCAGTTGTCACAATATATCAAAGTACATATAACTCGTGTGCCTAGCCTCAATGGTTGTGGAGCTTGTTACCAAAACAAATACCAAATTTGTGAATTCACTGACACAAATCAATAACGGTTTGGACTTGATAAAAGCTTTTTGTCCCTCTTGAAGTAAGTAGGCCCCTGAAGTATTGAACTGGTCTTATATGGATTTAGTCCACGAAAAATTAAATATCGTTTTTTCTAATAGAATCAATATATATGTGTGTGTGTGTATATATATATATATATATATATCGCATGAATGAGTATTAAAATATTTAAATATAATTTTGTAACAGAATTCTGTAACATGCGTAATAATTATTTAACTTTAAAAAATTACTACGGTAAAACTACTATGAAAATGTGTACTGATCAATGACATTCTTTTCGCTAATGAAGTAATTTATTTACAATATTTAATGAAAATGGTTGTTAACATTTCCAGACTAATATTCTAGTTTAACGATATTCAACAGAGATATTCAATTATTACATTTACAATGGAACATGTATCAGATTGTGTGACATTTCTTGGGAAACAATAATTTAAAAGAAATAAAATAAAAATTGCTATTGAAAACCACAATAGATTAATTAAGAAAGAATAGTCGTTGAACGATTCACTGTTAACAAAATGTATGTTACAACATTCTAACATTTAAACAAAATATTTCTTACCTTACCAACAAGACTTGTCTGTACAAAGTTCAGTTGTTACCTAAAGAGATTAAAATCAATGAAGTTGTTTGAGGTAAGATATAAAAATAACTAACCAATCAAATTCAACCTTAAAATAAAACATACTTGACTGACGTCGCTAAGGGAGTGTTGTTGACAACACCTAGTTACAGCCAATAGGCGCGGTGGTCGAGTGACATGTGCGCACGGCTGCAGTACCAACCAAGTGACATGGTCTTGAAATGTTTGGGCCAATCACCGAATGTGTACCTGACACAGGTTAGGGAGTTAAAGGTGACTGGTTTATCACGACCCTCTAAAAAGAGCTCCTTGTTGTGTATTATCAATACACCATAACGACGGCAAATTTAAATACACAATACTATCAATTATAGTTTACTACTTTACTTCAAATATTTGTCTAAAATAAGTGAGTGAATCAAATACTTAAAAGTTAGTTTCACTAGTCACATGATCAAGAAAGAGGTATATTTAAAGAAGTCATGTAATAAGTGTATGACTTGTCAATGGCACGATAGTTGTTTGATTACAAATAAATTATAATGTTATTAAAAAATGTAATTACGACCATTTATCAAGATACAGAAAAATGACTAATATACAGTGTAATTGCTAGGGGGTTTAATGGGGGCGTTTGACACCATAAGGGGCGGGGGTGACACAAGAATGTCCAATTCTATATGTTCCCGTTATTTGGCACTGTAAAACTCGGAGAAGTTCTGTGGGTTAAGTCGTCAGGAGGTGACACAATGAGCTACATCCTCGGGTGACACCAAATCTACTGACGCAAAAGCTGATCCGTAGCTTATTGACGGTTGGTCATAGTGCAGCTGACGTAGGATATTGATCTAATAAAGAGTGTGCCATGACAAAAACATAAAATGACCTAAACACTTTTACACATGTATTTACTTCTAACGCAATAATATATCTTGAATTTTTTAATTACCTTATAATATAAATTTTCTTATCTTTATGAAATAAAAGTATTATTTTAATAAAGGAAATAGGACGGATAACCTGGTTCTTCCCACCTGAAACTTATTGCCCATATAAAAAATCTAAAACTTTTTGCACATATCAAACATCTAAAACTTATTGCACATATCAAACATCTAAAACTTTTTGCACATATCAAACATCTAAAACTTATTGCCCATAAAAAATTATAAAACCTTTTGCCCATATAAAAAATCTAAAACTTTTTTGCACAAATCAAACATCTAAAACTTTTTTGCACATATCAAACATCTAAAACTTATTGCACATATCAAACATCTAAAATTTAGTGCACATATATTATGTTTCATTGAAAGTGATTAGTTGTGAGAACAGTAAAAACATCATGGACGTCAGTTCAATAAAAGGGAGGATTGTTATTTTAGTCACTAGAAAATTGACGTTTTGTTTGTTACAAAATAATAAAGTTTTATAAAACACCAATTTCATTTCTCTAGTATTATTAACATATATTTAATTTTGACGATGTAAATCTATAATAGCAAAAAATAGAAATTGTTTGGTCACATAACCACGCTACACCTCTGATTTTTAAAATAAAAAAAATATGCAAAAGATGTGAACGTTTTCAGGTAATTGATGACATCAGCTCTATACTAATATCAATAAAATCTATTCAAGCCGTGCCAAAAACCTTCCCACAACGTTACATAACACTTGTGTCTAGCTACAGGAGTTATATAACTTGTTGCCACAACAAATACCAAACATGTCATTACACTGACAAAAATCAATAACGTTTGGACCTAATCCAATACAAAGTTTTATTCTCATTAAAGACTAGCTATAGTAGTTATAGAACTTGTTGCCACAACAAATGCCAAACGTGTGATTAAACTGACACAAATCAATAACTATTTAGGCCTGACACAAATCTGTTCGCCCGTTTTAAATAAAATAGACGATAAAAGAAATGGTCGTCTATTCATTAAGTAAATGAAATATTTCAGTCAGCTCTTTTAATAGCAACATATAACGTTTATTATATTTCTAAAAAAAAGTCTCTAATTTATAATTATTATAAATGACTATGTATATATTACATTAATTATGTCAGTGAAGGGACTAGACACGCTGATTTATTATTTAATTGTTTAAAATGATTAAGTTAAAACAACGAATAAAATATGTGCTGATCAAAAATGATCGTCTAAATTTTAAAGACAAACATTCTAAGTATTGTTATGTAATTAAACGAAGATATTGAAATGGTTCATAAACATTGTACCAAATAGAGACATGTACCATCTTTTGGATAGTTAAAAAATATAACAACTAGGAATTGATGTAATTAAAAACATGAACAAATGTAACTAAGTAAATAAGAAATGTAAACTTACTTTGTTAATGTAAACCAAATAAAATGAATTCAGTAGAGAGTATAGCTTAAAACAATTGTAACTAGTAATTACCACCTGCAGTTAGTATTTGTTTGTTATAAAAATGTGTTTTATTTTATAAGGTTGGTTTATGTGTGTGTAACTTAAAGGTGTGTCATGTTGTTCAGTGGATTTTGTTGGTTTATGTGTGTAACTTAAAGGTGTGTCATGTTGTTCAATGGATTTTGTTGGTTTATGTATGTGTAACTTAAAGGTGTGTCATGTAGTTCAGTGAATATGGTTAATTTATGTATAGGTACATTACGTGTGTGTCATGGTGTTCAGTGTATATGGTTGAATTATGTATGTGTAATTTACGTGTGTGTCATGGTGTTCAGTGTATATGGTTGAATTATGTATGTGTAATTTACGTGTGTGTCATGGTGTTCAGTGTATATGGTTGGTTTATTTATGTGTAACTTACGTGTGTGTCAAGGTGTTCAGTCTATGTGGTTGGTTTATGTATGTGCTTATTACATGTATGTCATGGTGTTCAGTGTATATGTTTGGTTCATATCTGTGTAACTTACGTGTATATCATGTAGTTCAATGTATATGGTTGGTTTATGTATATAAAACTTACGTTCCAGCATTGATAGCAATTATAACTAATATTATAAAATCATAGCATAAATAGCTGTAATACTTAAATTAATTAAGTCGTAGCTTAGATACATGTAATAATTTTACTTAATAAAGTTATAGAAAAGCATAGCTGTAATAATTTAACTTAATACAATCATAGCCTAGATAGCTGTTATAACTTAATACAGTCATAGCATAGATAACTGTAATAACTTAATACAATCATAGCCTAGATAGCTGTAATAACTTAATACAATCATAGCCTAGATAGCTGTAATAACTTAATACAATCATAGCCTAGATAGCTGTAATAACCTAACCTAACACATTCCCACAAGCCTCTTACCTGACTAACACGACTTGTCTCTACAAAGTTATTCTGTCAACTGTGAAGTTACCTCGTGAAATAAAATCAATAAGTCTTTCAAATCTGTGCTTGACATAAGATATAAAAATAACTTGGCCAAGTGATTTCAATATAAAAATAAACACATTTAAATAACATAGCCTAGACTTTTTTGTTAGTGGGCAACACCATGTGACACATAATAACAAAGTCAATGTTTACAGAATAGACACAACATGTGACACATAATAACAAAGTCAATGTTTACAGAATAGACACAACATGTGACACATAATAACAAAGTCAATGTTGACAGAATAACACAACATGTGAAACATAATAACAAAGTAAATATTTACAGAATAGACACATGTCACACATAATAACAAAGTAAACGTTTACAGAATAGACACAAAATGTGAAACATAATAACAAAGTAAATGTTTACAGAATAGACACAACATGTGACACATAATGACAAAGTAAATGTTTACAGAATAGACACAACATGTGACACATAATAACAAAGTAAATGTTTACAGAATAGACACAACATGTGCCACATAATGACAAAGTCAATGTTTACAGAATAGACACAACATGTGACACATAATAACAAAGTCAATGTTTACACAATAGACACAACATGTGACATATAATAACATAGTAAATGTTTACAGAATAGACATAACATGTGACACATAATAACAAAGTAAATGTTTACAGAATAGACACAGGTTACACACAATTAAAAAGTAAATGTTTACAGAATAGACACACCATGTGACACATAATAACAAAGTAAAACATAATAGAATTTAGATAAGGGATCTTTAGGTAACACTTCTTGTTACACAGCACATTCGTCTTATTTCTCATTGGCTGGCTTAACAATTTGTGATTTGAATAAAATAATACATTTAATAATCCAGTTCCTTTATCATTCATGTGTGTGTCTTAGAGGTGCAATAAATCCACTAACCCCCTCCCGTCCTATCTCATGTTAAATCTTGTTTATTCTCGAGATGTTCTACTTAGTCTCTATCTGTCTTATTATCAAAGATTTGTCTCATTGTCTTGTGTATCTTCGTCCTCAAACAAGATAAAATGGTATTCTCAGCGAGCTGTTGATTTTCTACTTTTATCACAAATTATTGAAATTAATTGATGACTTAACTTATTATCTAAAAATAAACTGACAGTAAATTAACTAATCGGACATAAAACTATTTCTAAAGATAAACAGATTAGACCAATTTTTTAAAATTACAGAGAAGTTTTTAAAAATAGAAAATTCTTTTTTTATCTTTACTTACATTATGTGTACAAACGCTCCTTCTATGCAGAAGATAATTGCGTCCACAGTCCAGGTCAGATAATCTTTAAGTTATGCAGCATTCACAGGCCACGCCTATGAGGTTTCTACGCATTACCAAGCCTCCTAAATAGTGTTAGGTATTAATTCGGAGCTGGGTGGACTCTGGGACGTAGAATTCTTATAGTTATTTCTGTTTATGACTCAAGTGGTCTGTACTTGAACTGAAGTGTTTGACACAAACACGGAGTCATGTTATTAATATAAGTTTTATGTGACGTCAGAGAGTGTTCATTGTACTCTTAGGTGACCAATCATAAGCTCACTAGAAAATATACTCATAAACAGGTTATTAATGTAGTCTATATTTATATGACGACAGAGCTTTTTCATTGTATTCTCAGGTGACTAATCATAAGCTCACTAGTCAACTCACACATAAACAGGTTAATATTGTAGTCTATATTTATGTGACGTCACTAATTGTCCATTGTACTCTTAGGTGACCAAACATAAGCTCAATAGACAACTCACACATAAACAGGTTAATAATGTAGTCTTTATTTATGTGACGTCACTAATTGTCCATTGTACTCTTAGGTGACCAAACATAAGCTCAATAGACAACTCACACATAAACAGGTTAATAATGTAGTCTATATTTTTGTGACTTCACTAATTGTTCATTGTATTCTCAGGTGACCTAACATAATCTCAATAGACAACGCGCACTCAATGAAGCATACAGATAACTCCACTACGGCGGTGTGTACATGACAAACACGAAGACTGAAATGTGTGAACACTAAAGATCGCGAACATTGACTTTTAGTGATGACGTCAAATCTCGCACACAATGACAACAACAACAATAATAATAATAATAATAATAATAATAATAATAATAATAATGAAGATTACGATAATAATTAATCTAATTATTATAAGAAGCTATAAATTAACGTTTGTTGTAAGCCGACCTATGGAAGGCAGTGGCTATTTATTATTGTGAGTAACTGTGTAAGACTCAGAATGTATATTGTCAAATAAACACTATGTATAGTCCTCACGACTTGTGTTTATTTACTATTTGGAAAGTGTAAGCTGTAAATTAATTTAGCTACCACTCGCCTAAAATTTTAAATAAAGTAACATTAAAACAAAGCCATTCATAATGCATAATAATTTATGATAATATGGACGTAATATTGCAGCTACAATAATTGGTCCATATGAATTTACAATTCTACTGTCTGTAAGAGAATAGTTTTACAAGATATATTCTGATTTTTGGTGTCATCAATAGTGTCAATATTTCATATTTTACTGTCCATATTTTGTAGACTTATATAACGAGGTTTACCGGGTTATAGCTGGGCTCATCTAGTTTTACAAATATTTTAAAACATATTGACGAAAGCCATAGAAGGTCTGTCTCAATAAACCTTACTGACATCCGTCATCTACTGGTAGTCAAATGAGACTAAAGCCATAGAAGGTCTTTTAATTTTTGTGATAATACAAAACGTTAGGTCAATATGTCAACACATGACCTTACATCCGTCATCTACTGATAGTCAGATGAGACTAAAGCCATAGAAGGTCTCTTAATTTTTGTGATAATACACGACGTTAGGTCAACATGTCAACACATGACCTTACTTCCGTCATCTACTGGTAGTCAGATGAGACTAAATCAGCGCACGTCATAGCAGAGCTTTGACGGTAGAGAATTTCGTTGTGTCATGGCACAACCAATGTTTTATTGCACACTTTAGGGACAGAAATCCTATTTTAATACGAGGTAGTGAATAGACAATGGAACTACGGTAGATAGAAAGCGTCACATTAAAGTCATCAGTACACTATAAACTTTGAATACAGATTTAAAACTGTGGGATGTTATTTCTGATTTTATGATAAGAAGAAATAACCTCCCTTTGCTAATATTCCGTGATTAATTAGTTTCATTTGTTAACATAATGTAGTTATTACCTTATATTTTTTAAAGCATGTAAGAAATGTATATTTCTAAGAGGCGTCACCGACAGTGGTGTCACTGTCAGGGAAACATTATGGAGTTATTGAGTTTTCCCTGACATGTCAATGTGTTACTTGTGTTTAGTGAGGTGCGGTGCGCACGGTATGACGTAAGAGTGTGAGCATAACGTAGTGAGTAGAGAGGCAGTTGCGGTGAGGGAGAGATAGGACGTGTTGTTAATGGAGGAACCTTTGTTGTTAATAAAGTTATAGATATTCAAGAGTGTTGGAGTTATTACTTGAGTTGACTTGTCCGTCTTGTCATAACAAGTAACCTAGACAACGACGTAACAGTCACCATGGTTGGTAGCTTATATGTTACCCACTCACGACTACCCCATGGAACTCCCCCGATTCTTCAATAAAAAATTACGGCAACATATATAATTTTAAATACAAAATAAAGATCTTAACTCATGAAAGGAAGAAATTCATGCAGTATTTATCTTTACTGTTAACAAATAATGAGTCACTCTAAAAATCTGTCAGCGTATTGAATGTAACTGGTGTAACTGGAAATACTCTACTAGCAAAACACAAAACTTGCATTTCAAAATGTGGCCTTCACTTAATTTGAAAACTTGAAACACCTATCACAACATCACATTTCCTTTTAAATGTCCAACTCTTATCTGACACTGTGTTTTGTTATAGCGAATGCCTGATGCATTAATTTGTTGAGTTAATTGACTTAATTCTCTACAAGGTAGTTGTAACTGGTATGAGAATCACTGTGGGGGACTGCATTGTCACGTGAGTGATGTCGTAGAGTATTGTAACTGGTATAAGAATCACTGTGGGTGACTACATTGTCACGTGATTGATCACGTAGAGTATTGTAACTGGTATAAGAATCACTGTGGGTGACTACATTGTCGCGTGAATGATCACGTAGAGTATTGTAATTGGTATAAGAATCACTGGGGGTGACTACATTGTCGCGTGAATGATCACGTAGAGTATTGTAATTGGTATAAGAATCACTATTGGTGACTACATTGTTGCGTGAATGATCACGTAGAGTATTATAGTGTACTCTTAGCCCGGGAACATTGTTGAGTGTGTGTGGGGCAGTATCATGTATATGACAGACGAGAACTTGGTGTTGGAGATTATGGTTGAACTAAAGAATGTATCAAGTGTGGCCGAGATGGTGAGTCCAGTTTTGAAGAGAGAGACTCGAGACATTTAATAGTTTATTCTCGAGTGACTGCTATTTAATATATATACACACAGTCATTGTACGGCTAATTGAGGCTATAGCTGTAAAAACACATTTGGGTTTATATAATGGCGTGAATACGCCCTCGGATGTTATAAAACCATTGAGTCAGGATTTATCATTGCACTATTCAACTGACATATCATCGGCATATTCTCACAGTCCACAATATTGCACTCGGCAAACATCTTAACCCACATGTGACCACACTACACAATATATAGGCGGTCTGTTCTCATGAACTTGTATTGAGTGACTAAAACTCCTAACTGTTATCTGTACAGGTGAACTGACACGGTCATTTGTGAAGAGTGATTCTCATATCTTGACACGGACATTTGTGACCAGTGATTCTCATATCTTGACGCGGACTTTGTGACCAGTGATTCTCATATCTTGACTCTGACATTCGTGACCAATGATTCTTATACCTTTACGCTGATATTTGTTACCAGTGATTCTCATACCTTCAGCGTAGCTCCATATAGCATATGGAGCTGAGACACGGAGAACAACAGCTGTAAACCTGACCAGAATCCAGACCTTCATTAATAATTGTCTAAGAAGGATTCTCAGAATTCACTGGCCGGACAAAATCAGCAACCAGGAACTGTGGCAGCGGACTAAACTGAAGCCCATTGAGGAAGAGATTCTTCAAAATCGGTGGATGTGGATCGGTCATACACTAAGGAAACGAGCTTCTAATACAACAAGGCAAGCCCTGAAATGGAACCTACAGGGTAAACGGAAAATAGGCCGCCCAAGAAACACCTGGCGCCGAGAATTGGAGGCAGACATCAAAAGAATTGGCCATGAATGGAAGATCCTGGAGAAAATGGCCCAGGATAGAGATGCCTGGAGAGCTCTTGTAGGTGGCCTATGTCCTAGGAGGAAGTGCAGACGCCGGCGATGATCGGTAGATGTCTCTCATGGACGAGAAGGCTCAACAACTTTACATTCTCATAACTTGACACTTATATTTGTTACCAGTGATTCTCATACCTTGACTCTAATATTTGTTTACAGTATTTCTCATATCTTGACACTGACATTTGTGACCAGTGATTTTCATACCTTGACTCTGATTTTTGTTACCAGTGATTCTCATACATTGAAACCGAAATTTGTGATTGGGGTGAAATGTAAAATATATTATAGTAATTTGTTTATTTGATTGATTTTAACAATGATCTCTTTGGATTATTTTTGTGTGTAAAAAAAAATATTGCTTAAAGAAGAAAAAAAATGATGACATTTACAACATATTTTGTTATTATATATTTTATTCATTTACTAAAAAAGTTACCATAGGAAGGCGAGCTGAAGAAAAGTGATTTCAGTTAAACAGTTTTTTGTCTTTGTTTAATTTTTTTTTTATCTCATTCATGTCCAAATCTGGCCTTTGGGCAAAGTATGGTTCCTATAACTTAACTGAAATTAATCGTTTTAAGTTTAATTGTTTCGCTTATTTTTTTTCGTTTCCCTCAGCATTAAATATGAAGGCGACACTCTATGATTTGTTAAATATTTCAGACAAGATATTGATTGAATAAATCAGATGGATTATTGCTGCAAGCTTGAATTTATACATAGAAATACATGACGCCAAACATTGAAAGTCATAAACTTGAAGCTATTTGACCGACGTCCATCATCTCTACCAGGACCACCACCGTCATTGGAGCATGGAATGTACGCACGATGTATGAGACTGGTAAAACAACACAAATAGTCACTGAGATGAGCAACTATAAAGTAGAAAAACACTGATATGAGGAACTATAAAGTATAAACAGACACTGAGATGAGCAACTTTAAAGTATAAACAGCCACTGAGATGAGCAACTATAAAGTATAAACTAGGAATCAGATAAGGGAGATGGACTGTGTGGGACAGAAACATCTCTGGAGAGATGCTGATATTTAAGGACGCATATAATACAATGACATCGTTATGGGATTTAACGTGGTGGTTGAGAGGTAGCGCGCTCGACTGTTATACCGAAGGTCACGAGTTCAAATCCACGCGTAGGCGGGGATTTGTTCCCGGGGCCTGAGGAGTCCCCGAGTCACCCAGCTTTCAATGAGTACCAAAATAGACAATAGTTAGGCGGATGGGGTAATGCGTGGAATCCGTGTTATAGCCGTGTCCTGTGACCACTGCATCACTTGCCAACAGATCATCTCTAATGGTCTGTGGACGCAATAATCTTTTGCATAAAAGAAGCGTCTGTATATATATCTTTTTTTTAAAAAAAAAAACTTGTCTTTTCTAAAAGTTTGAAAGTGTGAGCGTGTAGTTTTAATGTTTATATTTGACAAGTTTTGCAAGACGGGAAGAACAGGAAATTGTATAAGTTTTATTTTTTACATATGAAAAAATGAACGCAATCATCCCTACATCTATCAAAGTGTTAGATCTATATTAAAATGTGTAGATCTATGTGTTGTATTATCTAATGTGAATATAATGTCTCATGTATTATTTCTACTTTCCACTCTGTTTTCTATCCTCTTGTTTTTAAGTAAGTGATAACATTATGGTGTTACGTTTTTCTTACGCTTTATAAAGAGATTGTTATAACGTACGACATTGTTAACGTTGATAGATTTGTTGAGATAAATGTAAATGTACTATCCGATTGGCTACATTTCTTAGACTTACAATTGAGCTTTTTAACTGGAGTTTTACATTTTTGTGATACTAGTTAAATGTAAGCAAGATAACTGTTACAGTTAATGTTAAAACTACAGGCACTAATTATTGTTTAAGAAGTGTAAGCACCACTTATGTTATATTTGAAATAATTAGTATTTTATTTTTTTTTTTAAATCTTTTTTTACCACACCCCAAACCCACATATGACCACACC
>MUZC01001341.1:619667-639220 GCA_002072015.1 Radix auricularia
TATATATATTTATATAGTAGTTCCTATTTTTTTTTAAATATTGACAATTTGAGTATATAGCCGCAAGAGGAAAGGAGCCGTGACATTAAATTACGCAACAGTTAATTAACTTCATTTACTGTGGAAACTGGTGAAAATTGTGGTTCAAATACATTCATAATGATAAACCATCACTATAAGTATCAGGTATCAGTTTGATTACAAACTATTATTATCCTTTAGAAGTTTTAATAAATAATTGATTTTTTTTAAAGTAAATAAAACATAAATATTATTGTTATACACACTATCTACTCTGTCAGTTACAATAAAATAGAACGTTGAATACAATCAAAAGAAGTTTAAGTTAATGTTAGCAAGTTAATATCTTCCTTGGTGTAATCATACGGCGCGCCTGTCGTCTGCAATTAATTGTCCATTCCCTTTTATTAAATGACTACGACGCTACGATTCTACGATACATTGGTATTAGTATTAGTTTTTTATGATTACTCAAGGAAATCCATAATTAAAATAACTTAATTACATTAAATGATACCAAAAATTATAATGGTATAGATCTTCAAATATTAAAAACAATAGTAATCATTTGTTTACGATTTATAATATTTTAAGAGAAATGTTATTTGGGGGTATAAGGAAAATGTTTTAGTGTAGTCGAGTACTTTGTAAAATTCAGTGATACCATTAGATTTTGTAATTTAAAAATATCAACAGGAAGAGAATAACAGGTTAATTTTCAAAAGAAAAATTAAATAATAATTTATCATCATTGATCAAACGCTTTATTTATTTCAATAACTTAAGTTGTGTAAATTTTAATTAAAAATTATATTTAGCATAATGTTAACAATTTTAAAATGATACTTAGATGTAGTTAATATTTATAGGTCTTTTTTGTAAGTTTTTAAACTTATGTCTTTAGTTACTATGGTTACATGATACATTAAGCTGAATATATTATATATATTCTTGTTTAGATCTACTTCGAATTCGAAATAATCAAAACGATTTATCCCTTAAATCAATTCATGAAACGTAATAAATATTATATACGTAATTAAGATTAAATACATAATATCAGTTATTATTTAATTCGGCTGCGGTGGCAGCAGTAACAGCTGACTCAGCTGAAGTTGTTGTTTTCATGACGATTCATGCTGTAAAAGAAAATTTAGAAATGAGCTTGGGGTTGACTGCGCTTGACTCTGGACTCTGGATCTACTTAGATTCATGAAATAAAAATCGTATACTTTTATACATTAAATTGTGTATACGCACTTAAAGCACTTAGATTGTATGTATTATTTTCAAAAATATTGATAGAAAATTACGAAATATATTTTTTAATGAATCGTTGTTGATGTTGTTGTGTTTTTGTAGTTATGTCATGTCATGTAGTTTTAGTTTTAAATTAATATTAATATTATGCTTTATTAATTATTTATATTACTTAAGTAAAGTTCATGTATTAACGAACTTTATCAAGCCAGCATCCCTTTCAATTAAATGATTGCTAGCAGCTAATATAAGACTGTAAATAAATAGCCTATTGGTTCCTTGATCATGCTTTGTCTGTACTATGGCTATGGGAACGGCTTTCCCAATAAAAATATTAATCATGGAAAAAATCAAAACAGAAATAAATAACTGTTTGAAGTGTTTATCGGTTTATTAAAATTGAGTGTATAAAGAAAATGTTTTAAAAATTATTTCTTGAGTTTAGAATCGATCCCGACAACGCTTACACCTCAAGCACAAACTCTCCCACACAGCCAGCAGATATTATCATTATTGGTAAATTTTAATAATATAAATAATATTCTATAATATGATCTCTTTGTGAGCCATTCAAGTCACGTTTTTTATTATTAAGACTATCGGGTCTGAATAGCAATCAGATTAATAGATACAATTTATTAATTTATTTGACTTAGTATATTTTGAAGGGATGGTGCATATATTTGTACACTTTCATTATAAAATATAAATAGTTTTGGGGCCCCAAACCACTGGGAGGGCCACTGGCTATAGCCTGTTAAGCCCTCCCATCTTAATCCACCATAGCTTGGTCCTAATATGAATACATTTGTCATTTATCATTTTATTCAATGTTTTGTTACTCACTGTTACTCATGAGATATCTTTTATCTAAATTATATTACTATATTATTAATTACTATAAACTGTGATTTTTCATTTTAAATGACTAAATTTTAAAACATTATTGTTTGATCATATCCACAATGTCTATTGTAGTCTTAATTTTAACCATTATAAAATACAATACTTTTTAAAATTATTTTAAAAAACAAAACAAAAGTATAGACAAATTTAAAAATGTAATTTTCTCATTAAAACATCAGTTAATTTACTGTAAATATCACATGGTCATTAGCCATAATAATAGGCCTAATATTTTTTTTTAAATTCCAATTATTTAAAAGTGTTATGTAACATTTAATTAATATTTTTGCATTATTAAACTATACTGTAGAGTTATCCATAATTTTTTTTTAAAAATAAGCACAACTACATCATATGTTTTTATTATTATTTTATAGTTTTTGGTAACTATAGTATTATGAAAATAATTCATTTCAATATATATTATATACTCATACAAAAATAATTTAATATTATTTAATTAGGGCTGCGGAAATTACCGATTAATTTCTCGATTAATCCGTAATTTATTTTATCGATTAAAATTATTTTAATCGATAAAATAGTGATTAAAATTAAAGAAATTTTATTTTTTTAAAATTTCGATTAATTAATACATAAGTAATAATAGTTTGTTTGTTGTTTTTTTAACGTCAAAACTTCTCCGTTAAAAATGATCAAGAGTGTAAACTTTAAAAATAACATATTTTATGAGGACAATGATTTTAAAAAATTATTTAACAATACCAAAATTTAAATTCATAGACATTATATTGAACTGCCTATTTTAAATATATCTTCTACCAATATTATATCTTTTAAATTAAATTAAATACTTAAGTTATGGGCATGGGCATTTTAAACATTTTGCCCAAAATGTGAAGGAAAACAACATAGTAAAAAAGTGATTACGAGGTTTTAGAGAAAAAAAATCATGACTTTTGAACCACTTGGGATAAAAATATGATTTTTAAAATCTTTTTGTTAATCATCAAAATGTCTATATGGCTAATTTTAAAATTAATTAGAAATTTTCATTAAGTGCCTAAACTTTAATACGTTATTTAACTTATTTTCCTTGTTAACCATGTTTTAAAAATAACTTAATAAAAATATCAATTGCATGTTTTTATTATTTCCCTTACAATTTTCAGTTTAATGACGTTATAAAACTTTATTTCTAGCTTTAACAAAATTATCGATTAATTAATCGGTAATTTTTCAAAAGTTAACGATTAAATTTAATTTAATCGATAACAGCCTAATTATTTTACTTCTCATCTAGCTTTTTCTGGCAAAAAGGGAAATTCTTATACAATGTTTAGACAATATTTATTTTACCAACATATTTGCCACATTCTTAAACAATATTTAAAAAATATTATTTTAATAAGAAATTTGCCAAATTCTTAAACAATATTTAAAAAATATTATTTTAAAAGAAATTTGCCAAATTCTTAAACAATGTTTAGACAATATTTATTTTAGTAAGAAATTTGCCACCTTCTTAAACAATGCATTTTCATAAACAATATTTGGACAATGTTATTTTAATGACATATTTTCCATATTTTTAAACAATGTTTAAAAAATATTTATTTTATTAAGGGATTTTCAACATTCAATGTTGTGTCACATCTACTCCATCTGCCATCAATGTAAGTAAAAAGTTTTTTTCTTCTTTAAAATTTGTGGCTGATGGGAGATGTTTCACCAACATAATTAAAGGAACGATTCATCTACTGATATAGTTATCATTCAAAAGAAATCTTTAAAATAACATAGCTAGTACTATCTTAAATAATTTAATGCAAGACTTTGTAATACACTAAAAAGGATATTCTTACAATTTTATTAGGTATTTTTACAAGGTATAATGAATCTTTTTTAAAAATAATCTTTTATAAGCAATTTTTTAACAACTTAAACCTACTCTTACTAGCTAAGAAACTATTTTAAATTTACTTTATTGTTAAAACTTAAATACAATAAATTTATAGGTTCAAACATATTAATGTATATCCTCTTTTTTATTGGAATAGGACACAATAACATTTCAATGCTGATATAGACAAGACACAACAACTATTTCATTGGAATAAAAAAATAATAATTTAACATCTTTATTACATTAAATAATATAATAAATGCTATCTGATTGTTGGAACAAAATGTGTACAATAAATACTTCTACATATATTATACTTAAATTTATTATTTTTAATATAATTTTTCTTTTATAAGCTTTCAATTTCAATGTTTTCCAATGATTTTTAAATAAATATGCATCAATATTATAAAAGTTTACAATATTTTTTGGTGCCTTACTCTATTAATGAGTAAGGAAAAAAAATGTCTTTTCTGTTGATATTATTTATATTCTTATTGATAAAATGTATATTTTTAAAAAAAAATTTTCAATCCTCACCTCAAATTTTTCAATTTAAATGACCATTATAACAATGAAATTGGTTCTAATCATTTTAAAAATTTAATACATAAACTTATCATTTATCTCTTTTTTCTGATGTGATTTATTCTGGTTAGTTTTATTAGCAGTCAGTATATAATTTAAAACTATTAAGACATACATCAAACTATTTGTTTCAAAATATGATTTTTGTTTCAAATAAAAGTGTAAAAAAAGTAAAATAATTTTTAGCTACCTACAGTACTTACCCCCATAATGCTTGATCTAGGCTGATTGACTTATATCTGTCAGAGACAATAATGTGATGAAATAATATGAATTAATTTTTCAAGCATATTAATGACTTGCACTAAAATTTCTTCAGTTAGTTTTAGTGTTATACAATAATTTATATAAAAAAATACAAATAATTTACTAATAAAAAGACATTGGTATATTTGAATGATGCCGTTTATATATTGTGATAAAACATTAGTTTTAAAAATGATTTTTTTTTTGCCATTTAGATAGAGATAACCAATATGATATATGGCAAATTTAAAAAAAAAAATTCTTGAGATTACAGTGTTTGTCGACATTCAAATAGAACATTATCTGTGACAAAATTCAAAGAGAAAGAGAGAAATTTGTGGAACAATAAATATTTTTTTGATTATGGCTTAATTCTTTGTGTCACTAAACAGACGACATTATAATTGGGTTCAACTGTTTGAAAATTTAAATAACCCAACTCCTACTATAAAATAAAGATATCAGTTCCAAACATTAGTTATGTAATAAAACAACTATTTGAGTACTTGACATTAGTTTTGTAATAAATCAACTTATTCATTGAGTTGTAGACATCAGTTTTCTTTGTTATATGGAAAAAAAATTGCTTAACAATTATGATTATCAAAAAAAAAAAAAAATCAGACTTATAAATATAATAAACTAGCTGTTGTTAACAACATAACAACTAAACAAGTTTTCTTTCATTATGTATAAGTAAAACTTTATCAAAGATCTTATGGTAAGAAAAGTTTGTAAGAGAAATACTCTTTATCCAGACTTTAGCCTGGAACTTGATCAAAATTAGAACAATAAATATCATAAATAAAGAAATCTATAAGCAAATTGAAAAGAATACCACAAACTGTGTTTATTAAGATCTATTAACATTACTGAAGTATAGTAGAGAATAACTTAAAATATAATTATGTCTGCTAAAAATCCATTAAATGCATAAACCAAATAACATATCTGTTGTACAGAATGGGACTGCATAAAGTTTAAATTTATTGTCTTCTTTCATATCTGTTAAATTTTAGGATTTTCTCATCAGGGTTATAACTAAAAGGATTGTGATATTGATGTAAAGAGACTATAGGCACAAATGTGTAAAGTATCGTTACCTTAAAAATCTCATTGACTGAATGTCTTTGGCAGAAACAGCTTTTCTACTGTGTTTCAAGTATATTTGCTTTTTTTTTAGCCAGTTATTTTAAATAATTTAACTAAATATTATAATAAATTTAACAGGAAATTCAACTGTTGATTATATGCTTTGTTTAACAATATAAAAAAATAAATTATAAAGTTAAGTATAATATGATCTCAACTAAGATATAGATAATGAGATTTTTCATTAAAGCCTAAAACATCACAGTTATGTTTTCTGTTAAGCTTTTTGTTTGATTTGTTTTTGTCTATATGATATATGTTTGTCTAAGAAGTCTTTTTGCCAAAATGTTAGTTATTTCGTGTAGTCTTGTAAGATTTATACATATCTTATTTTAATAGCATATAATTTTACAAAAAAACAACAAAAAAACAATGCCTGATTGTTATATCATATACTAGTCCTAAAAATTTACTGTACAGTAAAATCTTATATATTAAACAAATTAAGACATTATTACCTAAAAACCAATCAATATTTATATTATATTACCAGAGAACCCTTATCATTTTATACTAATCAATGTGTATATTATATGGCCAGAGAACCCTTAACATTTAATACTAATCAATGTTTATATTATATGTCTATAGAACTATTATCATTTCAATACTAATCAATATTTATATTATATTGCCAGAGAACCCTTTTCATTTAATACTAATCAATGTTTATATTATATGTCTATAGAACTATTATCATTTCAATACTAATCAATATTTATATTATATTGCCAGAGAACCCTTATCATTTAATACTAATCAATGTTTATATTATATGACCATAGAGCCCTTATCATTTTAATGCCAACCAATATTTCTATAATATGACCAGAGAACCTTTATCATTTAATACTAATACTAATCAATGTTTATATTATATGACCATAGAACCGTTATCATTTTTATACCAACCAATTTTTATATTATATGACTAGAGAACCCTTATCAATTCAAAACTAATCAAAATTAAATTTTACATTAGAAGAGTGGGTGGAATTGGAGGCGAACATGTTTTGGCTGTGTCCAAAAGCAACAAGACCCACTTTTATAAAGCAAAGTAGCAACAGGTAAATTAAACCCAACTATGGTAGTTTTACTTTGGTTTTATGTGTGCTTTGTGTTTGTATAGTTAGTTTGTGTGTACATTGTTGTTGTGTATATTGATTTTTTGTATATTGTTGTTTTGTATATTGTTGTTGTGTATATTGTTGTTGTGTATATTGTTGTTTTGTATATTGTTGTGTTGTATATTGTTGTTGTGTATATTGTTGTTGTGTATATAGTTGTTTTGTATATTGTTGTCTGGTATATTGTTGTTTTGTATATTGCTGTTTGGTAAATTGTGTTTTTGTAAATTTCTTTTGTGTATATCTTTGTTGTGTATATTACTGTTTTGTATATTGTTGTTGTGTATATTGTTGTTTTGTATATTGTTGTTTTGTATATTGTTGTTTTATATATTGTTGTTGTGTATATTGTTGTTGTGTATATTACTGTTTTGTATATTGTTGTTTTGTATATTGTTGTTGTGTATATTGTTGTTGTGTATATTGTTGTTTTGCATATTGTTGTTGTGTATATTGTTGTTTTTTATATTGTTGTTGTGTATATTGTTGTTGTGTATATTGTTGTTTTGTGTATTGTTGTTTTGTATATTGTTGTTTTGTCTATTGTTGTTTTGTATATTGTTGTTTTGTCTATTGTTGTTTTGTATATTGTTGTTTAGTATATTGTTGTTTTGTATATTGTTGTTTTGTGTATTGTGGTTTTGTATATTGTTGTTGTGTATATTGTTATTTTGTATATTGTTGTTTTGCATATTGTTGTTGTGTATATTGTGTTTTTGTAAATTATTCTGGTGTATATCTTTGTTGTGTATATTGCTGTTTTGTATATTTTTGTTTTGTATATTGTTGTTGTGTATATTGTTGTTTTGTATATTGTTGTTGTGTATATTGTTGTTGTGTATATTGCTGTTTATATATTGTTGTTGTGTATATTGCGTATACTTGATTTCAGGCATGCATATCGTTGTCCACCTGTAAAAAGTTCGCAATCATAAACGTATTTTTGGTTTTTGAGCTTATTATAATGGTAATGAGTTGTAATAGAGTTGACTTTTTTTTGTTTTTTTTCCTTAACGTGTCATTGTAAAGCTGCGTGTTACGCTTTGTTTTTTTTTTCTTTGTGTTTGTTTTTTGGCTTGTGTGTCTCTCTTTAATACTTTGAATTTGTGTGTGTGCTTGAGTGCCGTTAATAATGTAAGTCGCGCTGTTTTTAATCATTTTAACTCCCCCCTCCAACCTTCAAAAACTGTCACAAATGTTGGACCCCCCCCCCTCCAAGTACGTTACATTTTTCTAAAATAAAATTATTTACAAAATTATTAAGATTTAATATAAAACATCTTGACGTTCCACATGACCGGACTCCAACTCCCCCCTGTCACAAACTGTCACACTTTCTTTCACCCCCTTCTCCCTTTAAAGCTTGACATACTTTATGGCCATTCCTTGTGAGTGTAATTGTTTTCTTCAGTAATTTTAATGATCATGTTTGACCTACTTCCCGGATGTATGGTTGAGATGTGAGTTTATGTACACATAACAATTCCTGATACCAAAGTCATTAAATATAATAAAAGCCCAGATTTATTCTTCAACGCTAAAAATTTCTTTAACGCTAAGGGAAATAATCTGCCTATTTTTTTTTCTTTCTAAAATGAAAATGTAGACGTACATTCATATTTTTTTTCCGAGATTAACAGTGTGTTTGCTTTTTCGCCGTATTCTATATTATGATGTCATTATTTGCACTTGTATTTTAATTTTTGAAAATTGAACGGTTTAAAAAGAACCGTCAATAGTTTGTTTGAATGTTTTATATAGACATAGAGAATATTTGCGATAAACTAAAATTTAAATCATTTTTTTTTATATAACTGATTGACATATCAATTATTAGTTATCGAACTCATTGACTCAAGCGCATGCAATAACATTCACGTATGTTACTTTTGTTTTTGCTTTTAAAATGGACGCTGTAGGCACCCCAGAACATTTAGTTCATTATACACATGACATCGGTGACATTTATATGACATTTACATTTGATATTAATACATTTTATTTTAAATCTTTCATTTTTTCTCTTTTTGTTAGCACAATTAATACAAAAATACTTAGTACATTACAGTTAAAATGTGTAAATTGTCGATACCATTTAATATAACAACATGGAAACACCCACCAACTCAAAGGACAATAAAAAAGTTCACTCTCTTTATGTAGCAGGTAGCAGAATTATTAAGAGATTAAATTTCTTATAACAATCTTTAATTTCATGGCTTGATGATAAATGGGGCATGACATTAAAATTATATAATTGAAATATATTTTGTCATTATTATAACTATAATCGTTTTCTTACTGCTTCTGAACTGAACTGCCCGTTAACCTGACGCTGGGTCGTTGGGGCACCATATCTCATGTCATGTGTAACGGTTCTGAGCTGCCTTCTGGAGATCACTATAGGACAGCTGCTATAACTGTGATAAGTTACACTAGAGGGATTCAACAATTGAAAGTAAATTTATTCGAAGACTTTCAACTGATTGAATACTTGAGCTCTAATACTTATCACAATAAAAACCATTCAAGCCGTACCAACAAACTTTCATAACGTCTTAAAACTTGTGTGTCTAGCTTCAGTAAATATAGAACATGTTGCCACAACAAATGTCAGACTACAGTGACACAAATCAATATCGCTTGGACCTGATCCAAGACAAAGATTTATTAACATTCAAAATTATTAGACATTGCTACCACCCGAAATTAAATGATCTTTAAAATGAATACAGAAATAAAGGTTACTGATTTTGAAAAAAATATATATTTGATTAGTTTTACACATAGTAATTGTTAGTGAACTTAAGAGGCCATCCATAACATTTCGAAACGTAAGGAAATAAAATAAATAAAGTTATTTATCACCAGTGCTTGAGGTAAGACATAAAAATAACTACCCAATCAAATATTTACTTAGAATTTAACCTATTTGCATGACGTCAATAGGTGAGGTGTTGTGGGCCCCACCTGGTGATACCCAATGGCCACGGTTGTTGAATGACATGCACGCTTGGCTGGCGTACTGAGGGTCAGGGATTAGAATTGTTGGGGACAAACTTGGAATGTTTACCTGACATGAGTTAGCGGGTTAAAGTAGAGAGAGAATAGCGTGGTCCCTCAAGCCGTGGCCTGTGAACACTGTATACTTACTAATACCTTCTAGACAGAACATATCATACAATAACTTATGTATAGAAGGAACGTCCGTATTGATAAGGAAGACAGTAATTAATAAGTACATGTTCACAGAACATTCAATGAACTAGGAATTTAATCATCAAATAACCCAGTAAATTCAAATGTTCAATGTTGTAACGTGTCCGATTCTCTGTTTTATTTACAGTAAATTAATTAATTTTAAAAAAAATGTGTTGTTTCAATGTCCTAAATTTATTTCCTCTAAGATTCTTTAGGAACATAAGACCACGATCAGATTTTACTCTTATACGATTATTTTTGGTTGAGATATAACATCGCGTGATGTTTGTTATCAATAACTTATAGTTATTATGCTTATTCCATATAATAAAATATGCTTATCAATATCACATTGAATGCTTGAGAGTACATTAAGTTTGGAAAAACTTAATTACGTCCAATATTGAATTCAACAAGATTGACTAATCACTATCTATAGCTGCTTTGGCTTTTGACAATGGAAAAGGTATTGAAGACATTGATTTTAAAAAAAAAACAACTTTGTCATAAGATGACGCATACAAAATCGAGAAATGAACGTTCCTACACATGCACACACACATGTATATGTCTAACCTCAGATTGTTTAGGGTCTTTAGTTTTTTATTAAATTCTTGTAAAAATAATATGTTCTTTATAAAAACTAAATATTTTGAGGTGGGGGGTCTGTCCAGTGATTGTGGGTTTTGGTCCTGGTGGTGTATAAACACGCTACACTGCTGAAAAAAGACAGACGGTATTTTCATGTCAAAGGATTGGAAGCCATTGAAGTAATTGATAACAACAGCTTGAATATTAATCAGAGTAAAATCTATTTAAGCCGTGCCAACAACCACTCACAACATCATGTGACTCTTGTGTCCAGCTATAGGAGTTATAGAACTTGTTGCCATAAAATACGTCTTTAGCAGATTTATACACGATGTTAAATATTGCTAACCAAGTGTAATTAAAACACACACACAAACACACAACATCAAAATTTCACAATATATGTAAATTATAACATAAACACATTTTTATAAGAATCTTTCTTTCATTATCAACAAACTTGTCGGTACAAAGTTATTCTACAAACTATTCAGTTGTTACCTATAGAGATTAAAATTAATAAAGTTATTTAAAGTTTGTGTTTGAAATAAGGCATACAAATAACTAACCAATCAAAGCTAATGAAACATTAAAACGTATTCGACTGACGTCGCTAAGGGAGTGTTGTTGACAACACCTAGTGACAGCCAATAGGCACGATGGTCGGGTGACATGCGTGCACGGCTGTCATAACGAGGTCATAGTTTCGAAATGTTTCGGCCAATCTCCGAATGGGTTAGTTATTTCTTCTCGGGCCGAAGACGGCACATAGGGCAGAGGTCATGGATTTCCATTTATGACGATCCGTTGCTAATTGTATCAAGTCCCATGGTTGAGCTTTCTCTTATGATTGTTCTACTCAGGGTTTCTTTTGGTCTTCCTTGTTTTCTTTTGCCTGTTGGTGTCCACATGAGGGCCTGACTTGGGAGTCTTCTCTTGTCCATTCGAAGAACATGGCCGATGTAATTCCATCGTCTTCTCCTTATAAAATTTGACACATATTCTTGGTTGGTTTCTTTTCTTATTGTTTCATTTGATTTGAGATCACTCCATTTTATATTTAAAATTTTTCGGAGGCATTTGTTTTCGAATGAAACTAATTTTTTGTCTATATATTTAGTTGATTTCCAGCTTTCGCATCCGTATGTTAGTACAGGGATTACACAGGAATTGAATAGCTTAAGTTTTGTATGTTGTCTTATTGTCCTTGATCTCCAAATATTTGTGAGTTTGTTGAAAGCACTTGACGCCAACGCAATTCGAGTCATTATCTCTGATGTTGAATCTCCATTATATGTCATTTACCCGAATGGGTACCTGACAGTATTTAGAGAATTAAAGGAGGCCTGGTTTAGCACGCCCCCACCCCCACCCCCAAGAGAGCTTATTGCTGTTTGTTATCAATACACCACTATCGAAAGTAAGCTTGAAAACTAATTCTATAAATTGTAGATTATTATTTTTCTTAAAACATTTGACTAAATAAGTGAGTGAATCAAATATTTTAAAGTTAGTTTTACTAGTCACATGATCAAGAAAGATATATGTTTAAATAAGTCATGTACTAACTATATGCTTTGTCCATGGCTCAGTAGATGTTTCATTTCAAATAAAGCTAATAAAAAATTAACTACGCCCAATAAAGAGTAAACCAAGATTAACTATTATGTTGCTTATTTGACAGTTGAGCATAACATAGCTAACTTACCACTTTGATTTATGTAAGATTGTATCATAACAAAACATAGACCTTAAAATGAAATCATTTATACATATATTTATTTCTAACATAATAATTTATGCTCACATTTTTATAAAGATCTAATTCACATTTTTTTTTTCTTAGAAACTATTTTTCCCCAAATATTATCTATGGACCGAAAACCTAATTCTTCCCAAGGCAGCACTTAACCCCACTACACCGCTGACGTAATACCTAATATTTTAATATAAGGGATTGGAAACTTTGAGGCGATTTATTATATCAGCTCCAATGTTAATCCCAATGAACTCTATTCAAGCTGTGCCAACAAACAGTTCAAAGCGTCACATAACTCTTTTGTCTAGCTACAGTAGTTATAGAACTTGTTGCCACAACAAATGTCAAACACGCGAAAACGTTAACACTAAAAAATAACTTTTGGACCTAATCCAAAAAAAAAAGCGTTTTATTTCTCGCCAAACGTGTTAGAAAGTTTACCTTCGTAAACTTAGTCAAGAAAAGTGAATCTAGAAATAAACATTCATTGACGTAGAAAAGACTTTGGCAACTGTGGACAACGAGTGACACATAAAAACAAAGTACATTTAACACATGTGCCTAGTTGCAGTGGTTACAGAACTTGTTACCACAACAAATATCGAAAGCGTGTCTTCAGTAACTTAAATCAGAAAAGTTTGGGCCTAACCCAAGATCGATAATGTCATACAACCACGACACCTGAAAAAAGTTAAATATACATATATATGAGTTTTAAAAAATGTGTATGTACTATAACACTAACATGTCGACTTTTGTGTACAAAGTATAGTCAGGATAGATCTATCTTTACATCAGTCATAGTGTCACAATGGAGTTTTGATTACAAATAAAGTTAATAAAAAAATATTTATGACCATTCAATAAATATACACAGATTCTTAAGATATTTTAGTTGCTGAAAATGGCTAAGCTTAATTAGGTAAAGTATATTTAAAGATTCTGTTATGAGACTAAGCTGAAAACTTCAACAAATGAAATCTTGTTTATAAGCATTTATTTCTAATACAATAATGTATAATATCCTTTTTATTCCCACCTAATACATATTTTCTTTAATTTATAGGATTAAGAAAAAGGATTAGAGGGGTGGAGATTCACGCTACGCCACTGACTTATAACAAATAATTAAATGAAAATAATCCGACGTTTAATCAAGTGATTGCTTACATTACTTACATCAGCTCTAATACTAATATCAATAAAATATGTTCAAGCCGTGCCAACAACGCGTTCACTAAGTTAAATAACTCTTGTGTCTAGCTACAGGAGTTATAGAACTTGTTGCCACAACAAATGTCAAACACGCGACTGCAGTAACACAAAACAATAACGTTTGGACCTGATCCAATAATACTTTTTATTCTCTTCAAGTGTTTTAAAATCTCTACCTGTCCGATACTTAGCCAAGAAAATGAAATCATAAAATAAACATTCAATGACGTATTTAAGATTTTGGCAACTGTTGACAACATGTGTCACATAATATCAAAGTACATTCAACACGCCGACTTGTCTAACAACACAGGTTGTAGAACTTGTTGCCACAACAAATACCAAACACGTCATTACACTGACACAAATCAATAGCAGTATGGACTTGATCAAAAGCTTTTTGTCCCTTTTGAAATAAGAAGGCGCCTTAAGTATTGCACTGGTCTGATATTGATTTAGTCAACGTAACATTGTAGACTGCTTGTTTAATAAAGGTGGCCTGGTTTAGCACGGCCCCCATGAGGCGCTTATTCCTGTCTATCATCAATACAACATTAACGAAAGTAAATTTTAAAACCAATTATATTAATCATAGAACATTATTTACTTGAAACAATTGACTTAAATGAGTGAGTGAATCAAAAACTTTAAATTTAGTCTTACTAGTCACATAATCAATATTGATACATGTTTAAAAGAATTATATAATAATTGTGTGACTTGTCAATGGCACAATAGATATTCTGTTTGATTACATGTAAAGATAAGGAAAAAAAAATTACCAACAATAATCAATAAACCAAGATTTGCTTAAATGTAGCTTATTGACATGTGGGCAAGATGTAGCTTAATTACCAAATTGATTTATTAAAGATTGTGCCATAACAAAAAAACATAAACCTTCAAAAAATGAAATCATTTAAACATATATAATATATGTTTAAATGATTTCATTTTTTGAAGGTTTATGTTTTTTATATATATTATATTTATTTCTAGCCAGGGGCGGATTAAGACTGCACGGGGCCCTGGGCTGCAATCAAACGGGGGCCCTATCCAGCCAGCATTCTTAAAATATAATGATTGTTAACAGCTAAGACTGTAACTAAATTTTAATAATTAAAAAGAACGAACACGAAGAAATAACTGTTTGATGTGTTCGCGGTAGTTATAATTGAGTGTGAAAAGAAAAAAAAACATATGCCCTTGCTGGGATTGGAACCCGACACCGGTAGCCCCACGAGCATGTACTATACCTAGACGGCCAGCGGAACTTCTCGAAAATTGGAAATTTTAAAAATTTAAGCTACATTTTATATCACGCGAAGTGAATCAATTAAAGTTTTTCGATTATTAGGTACTATCAATACTATCATGTCTGAACGCGATAAGTTGTATAGATAGTATTAATTAATTTATTATATTTTCAAGGGTTCGTGCAAATTTTTGTACACTTTTAGTATAAAATATAAAAAGTTGGGGGGCCCCTAAACCGTCGGGGGCCCGTGGCTTTACCCCGTTCAGCCCCCCCCCCCTTAATCCGCCATAGTTTCTAACATATTAATGTATGCTGTTTTAATTGTTAACTACTAACACAAAGCTTATAAACTATTTTATTCCCAATAGAGTCGGGGGACTGAAAACCTAGTTCTTCACAAGGCAGCACATAACCACATTACGCCACTGACGTATTACCAAATATTTTAATGTAAGCGAATAGAAACCTTTGAGGCGATTGATTACATCAGCTCTAATATGAATCACAATAAATGTTATTCAAGCTGTGCCATCAAGCATTTCAAAACGTCGTTTAACTCTTGCACCTAGCTACGGTGGTTATGGAACTTGTAAATTAAATCAATAAAGTTAGGACCTTACCCAAGATCAATACATTTTTAAAAACACGACGCTTGAATTTTTTTTTTAATTTTATATATTCTAAATATACAAGTATAAGTTTATAAAATAATTTAGTCTTATAACACTTACATATCGACTTTTGTGTGGTCAGGATAAATATATCTTTACATCAATCATGTAATGACATTATGATTTGTTAGTGCCACAATTGATGTTTGATTACAGATAAAGTTATTTTAAAAAATAATTATGACCAGTAATTTGGTTGTTGAGCGTGGTTACTGACTAACTAAATTAATTTATTTAAGATTGTGCCATGACAACTAATAGACAACGTCAACAAATGAAATCTTGTGTACATGTATTTATTTCTTACACACTAATGTATATAGTTTTTATAATTACTTTCTAGTACACATTTTCTAAAATTGATAGAAACAACAAAACATATGCTTAGAGAGGCGGGGGTTGGAAAAACATGGTTATACCCCTGGTGGAACATAACAAGGCTACGCCACTGACTTATAACAAATAGTTGAATAAAGATAATCCGACGTTTATTCAAGTGATTGCTTACATCAGCTCTAATACTAATATCAATAAAATCTATTCACGCTGTGCCAACAACATGTTCACTAAGTTAAATAGCTCTTGTGTCTAGCTACAGGAGTTATAGAACTTGTTGCCACAACAAAAGTCAAACAGGCGACTACAGTAGCACAAATCAATAACGTTTGGACCTGATCCAAAACCAAGTTTTATTACCTTCAAACGTAATAAAGATCTTCACATGTCCGATACTTAGCCTACAAATTTTAATCTAATAAACATACACTGACGTTGAAAACATTTTGGCAACTGTTGACAACCTGTGACTCATAATATTAAAGTACATTTAACACGAGTTAATACAATAGTTGTAGAATTTGTTGCCGCAACAAATACCAAGACCAAACACGTCATTACACTGACACAAATCAATAAAAGTATGGACTTTATCAAAAGCTTTTTGTCGCTCTTGAAATAAGTAGGAGCCTAAAATATTTCACTCATCTTATTATTCTTTTATTGATTTAGGCAACGAAACATTGTAGATTATCTTATCTTAGATATACAGACGCTCCTTCTATGCAGAAGATAATTGCGTCCACAGACCATGAGAGATGATCTGTTGGCAAGTGATGCAGCGGTCACAGGCCACGGCTATAGGGGTTCCACGCATTACCCTAGCCGCCTAACTATTGTCTAGTTAGGTACCCATTCGGAGCTGGGTGACTCGGGGACTCCTCAGGCCATCGGTATGACAGTCGAGAGCGCTACCTCTCGACCACCACGTCCCAGATTGGTTTGAAACAAAATAAAATTATTAAATATTTACTCATAAGTATAAAGCATGAATCAGTACAAATATAATTAAATGTAACCATGTAACTGAATTCTTTAAACATGCTTATTATTTATTTATTTATTTATTTTTTAATTATTAAGGTCAAACTACTTTTAAAATGTATACTGACCAAAAACTATCTTTCCGCTATGTAGTAAATAGTTTTCAGTATTTATACAAAATGGCTGTTTATATTTCAAGACTTATATTATAATTTAATGATATTCAACAGAGATATTCAAATATTACATTTACTATCAGAGTGTGGGACATTTCTATGGAAACAAACATTTAAAAGAAATAAAATATAAATTGTTATTGAAAACCACAATTGATTAATTAAGAAAGAATAGTTGTTAAACGATTCACTATTAACAAAATGTACGTTGTAACATTCTAATATTTTTTTAAAAAAATATTTATTACCTTATCAATAAGTCTTGTCTGTACAAAGTTATTCTACAAACAATTCAGTTGTAACCTATAGAGATTAAAATCAATGAAGTTGTTTAAGGTAAGATATAAAAATAACTAACCAATCGAATTCAACCTTAAAATAAAACCTACTTGACTGACGTCGCTAATGGAGTGTTGTTGACAACACCTGGTGACAGCCAATAGGCGCGGTGGTCGAGTGACATGCGCGCATGGCTGTCGTACCGAGTGTCCTGGTTTCCAAATGTGTCGGCCAATCCCCGAATGTGTACCTGACAGTAGTTAAAGAATTAAAGGGGGCCTGGTTTAGCACGCCCCCACCCCCAAAGAGAGCTCATTTATGTTTATTATCAAATAATTTTTTTTTAAATAACGGCAAGCTATAATGAATACACAGATATTGACTTATATATAGCTTATTTGACAGATGAGTTTGGTACAGCTGAATTAGGAAATTGATTTATTAAAGATTGTGCTAAAAATCTTAAACCTTGAAAAAATGAAATCATTTATCCATGTATTTATTTCTAACATAATAATTTATGTTGTCTTAATTATTACCTTCTAAAACACATTTTTTCCTTCATATAAAAAAAGATATTTTTAAAAAAGATTTCGGGGACGGTAAACCTGGTTCATCCCAAGGTGGCCAATTACCACACTACGCGGCTGACCTATTTACTTATATTTTAATGTTATGTTTTGAAAGCCTTTGATGTGATCGATTACATCAGCGCTAATATTAATCACATTAGAATATATTCAAGCCGTGCCAACAACGTGTTCACAACGCCATACAACTCTTGTGTCTAGCTACAGTAGTTATAGAACTTGTTTCCCCAACAAATGTCAAACACGTGACTACAGTAACACAAATCAATAACGTTTGGACCTAATCCAATAATATGTTTTATTCCTTTCAAACATATCATAAAACTCTACCACCCGATACTCAGCATTGAATATTGTCTTTAAAATATAAAAATTCACTGACGTATCAAAGATTTTGGCAACTATTGGCACATAATATCAAAACAACGTGTTTACAACGTCATATAACTCTTGTGTCTAGCTACAGTAGTTATAGAACTTGTTGCCACAACAAATGTAAACCAACGAATTTAATTTATTAAAGATTGTGCCATGACAAATAGCAGACAACTTTAAAAAATGAACTCTTCTATAGATGTATTTATATCTAGCAGAATATTGTACATTGTCTTAGTTATCGCATTCTAATACAGATTTCATTTCTTTATAGAAACAACAACAACTGTTTAGAGTGGTGGGGGAAGGAAAGCAGTTTATGTCACTGGTGGCACATAACCACACTACGTCACTGACTTATTACAAGTAATTTAATATAAATGATCCGACGTTTTATCAAATGATTGCTTTCATAACCTCTAATACTAATATCAATAAAATCTATTCAAGCCGTGCCAACAACGTGTTCACTAAGTTAAAAAGCTCTTGTGTCTAGCAACAGTAGTTATAGAACTTGTTGCCACAACAAATGTCTAACAGGCGGCCACTGTAACATAAATCAATAACATTTGGACCTAATCCAATAATATGTTTCATTCTCTTCTAACGTATTAAAGATCTCTACATGTCCGATACTTAGCAAAGAAAATCAATCTTAAAATAAACATTCATGACGTAGCAAAGATTTTGGCAACTGTGGACGTCAGGTGTTACAAAATATAAAAGTACAAATAACTCGTGTGCCTAGCTTCAATGGTTGTAAAGCTTGTTACCACAAAAAATACCGAACTTGTGAAATCACTGACACAAATCAATAACCGTATGGCTTTGATGAAAAGCTTTTAGTCCCACTTGAAATAACTTGGCGCATAAAGTATTGCATTGATTTTATATTGATTTAGTCAAAGAAACATTGTAGATTGGTTTTTAATAGAATCAATAATATATATA
>MUZC01001341.1:639823-656015 GCA_002072015.1 Radix auricularia
ATCAATTATAGTTTATTACTTTACTTAAAACATTTGAATAAAATAAGTGAGTAAATCAAATATTTTAACGTTAGTTTTACTAGTCACATGATCAAGATAGATATATGTTTAAATAAGTTATGTAATAACTGTATGACTTGTACATGGCACAATAGATGTTTGATAACAAATAATGTTAGTGAAAATTTAATTACGGCCAATAATGAATAAACAAAGTTTGACAACTCTGTAGCTTATTTGAAAGTTAAGCTCGATACAAGTGACTTAGAATGTTGATTCACAGGCTTGTACATGGGAAATTTTTATTCTGCCCCATCCCATCCCATAGCAATTTATACCTGTCCCATCCTATCCCATCCCATCCCATGGTACGTTTTTCTAAAACATTTCTTTCATTTTCATCACTATTTTATCGATTAAAATAATTTTAATCGATAAAAATGTTTTACTGATTAATCGAGAAATTAATCGATAATTTCCGAAGCCCTATAAAAAACATAAATCTTCAAATAATGAAAAAAAAATATTTAGGTTTTAATTTATCACATAGGATTTATAGAGTCTTTATAATAACATTCTAATCCAAATTTTCTTTTCTTTATAGAAATAAAATACTTTTTTTCAGAGGGGGCGTGTGAGGGCTATGCCAAGCCAGCATATAGCAACTGACTTATTACCCAATATTTCAATGTTTAAGGGATTCGAAACCTTGGAGGTGATAGATTACATCAGCTCCAATACTAATCACAATATAATCTATTCAAGCCACGCCAACAGCCATTTCAAAACGTCATATAACTCTTGTGTCTAGCTACATTAGTTATAGAACTTGTTGTCAAAACAAATGTCAAATACGCGACTACAGTAACACAAATCAATAACTTTTGGACCTAATCCAATACTAAGTTTTATTCTCTTCAAAGAACAGTTACAATGGTTGTAAGGCCTTCATCTACAATAGATTGTCTAGTGTCTTGCCAGTCTTCAAACTCTTTAAAGATATTTTATATTTTCTCTATCTCATCTTACCCTACGTCTCCATGACTGTTTTACAACATTACCGTTGTACGAGTTTATTTTATTCTGATGTCATCTTGTCTTGAATATCTAAAGGAATCGTTCTAACCATCTCATTAGTGTTTATTTTATTCTGATGTCATCTTGTCTTGACTATCTAAAGGAATCGTTCTAACCAACTCCATAGTGTTTATTTTATTCTGATGTCATCTTGTCTAAAGGAATCGTTCTAACCATATCCATAGTGTTTATTTTATTCTGATGTCATCTTGTCTTGACTATCTAAAGGATTCGTTCAAACCATCTCCATACTGTTTATTTTATTCTAATGTCATCTTGTCTTGACTATCTAAAGGAATCGTTCAAACCATCTCCATAGTGTTTCTTTCATTCTGGTGTCATCTTGTCTTGACTACCTTAAGGAATCGTTCTAACCATCTACATAGTGTTTATTTTATTCTGATGTCATCTTGTCTAAAGGAATCTTTCTAACCATCTCCATAATGTGTATTTTATTCTGATGTCATCTTGTCTTGACTATCTAAAGGAATTGTTTTAACCCTCTCCATAGTGTCCTATATGTTGAATCAATCAATAAATGAGTCATATAATATTAGTTGGATTAAAGATCCTTTTCGATGTGACATTTTGTGCATGTATCAGATGAGCCTCAATTGCTAGTTGACAAACTGCTTTTATTTCAATCCATTAATGACTTGCGTCTTGATTCAGTAATGCTATAGTTTTCACCATACTAATGAGATACGTATTGATTCAGAAATGGTACAGCTTTCACCATACTAATGAGAAACGTATTGATTCAATGATGCTATATCTTTTACCATACTAATGAGAAACGTATTGATTCAGAAATGGTATAGCTTTCACCATACTAATGAGAAACGTATTGATTCAATGATGCTATACCTTTCACCATACTAATGAGAAACGTTTGGATTCAATGATGCTATATCTTTTACCGTACTAATGAGAAACTTATTGATTCAATGATGCTATAGCTTTTACCATACTAATGAGAAACGTTAGGATTCAATGAGGCTATATCTTTTACCGTACTTATGATAAACGTATTGATTCCATGATGCTAAGGCTTTAACCGTACTAATGAGAAACTTATTGATTCAATGATGCTATAGCTTTAACAATACTTACGAGAAACGTATTGATTCAATGGTGCTATAGCTTTAACCATACTAATGAGAAACGTTATGATTCAACAATGCTATAGCTTTCATCATACTAATGATAAACGTATTTATTCAATGATTCTATAGCTTTCACCATACTAAATGAGAAACGTATTGATTCATTGAGTATATAGTTTTCACCATACTAATGAAAAATGTATTAATTCAATGATGCTATAGCTTTCCCCATACTCATGAGAAACGTATTGATTCAATGATGCTATAGCTTGCACCAGACTAATGAAGAACGTATTGATTCAAAGATGCTATAGCTTATATCATTTCAATGAGAAACTTATTGAATAAATGATGTTATAGTTTTCACCATTTTAATGAGAAACGTATTGATTCAATGGTGTTATAGTTTTCACCATTTTAATGAGCAACGTATTGATTCAATGATGTTATAGCTTTCAATATTTCACACGAGGAAGCCATCAAAATGTTCCTGTATTTTTCAACAATTTTGTTTGGACCCTGAAGACAGCAACCAACTTGACCTGATATCAAAGCCTCAATTTCGATTTAATTGTGGGGAAAAAAGTAACAACTTTTAGCATAAAACTGAACAGTAAAGAGATGTAAGCCTTAAAGTAATGTGATTAAAAATATTAATTGATCCCATTAATTTTTTTATAAAATTAAAATTTCCCTTTTGTGTGTTAACAAATTTTGTCTTTAGCCGAATTTTTGGATTTATAATTTTATCTTTGATGGACAGGACCATTAGACCTATAACTCTTATAATCATTATATTAGAATGTAAACTTTTATAACTGTAACAAATAATTTTAGCCTTAAATATGTTTACTCTGTGTATTTTCAAGTTAAATTATCCACGCATAATCGATTTATTTTTACTCACATTTGTAGAAACGTTTCAGGCTTCTAAGACTAATCAGATTTGCGTTCGGCCCTAGGCCAGAACCAGAATAGTTGGGGGAGGGGGCTTAGAACCGTCCCCATACCCTCAAGTCAGGCTTGCGGGAATGGCGCCTTCGGGTGAAATAAAGATACACGTTTATTTGTTGGTCTAATTAGCAAAAAGTTTGCTGACTCTTGGAATGCATTAACGTTTAAATATTTAGTTTCCGATACATTGATTAAACCTCTTCTTTATTTACTGAAAGGTGGAAAAAACTAAAGCATAGTTAACAAACTAAATCCTACATAATCTGTTTGCTAAAACCTTCAAAGATCTTTACATTAAATATTCTCTCAAACTGTATAAAACCCGAAAAAATTATGTTCTCAGACTTATTTTCTCTCAAACTATAAAACCCGAAAAAAATAATTCTTAGACTCATTTCTCTCTAATACTCATGGATCAGAGTGATATGTTTAGTTCATTACCTTGTTTACAAGTACGTTTCTTGTTTACGTCACTGAGATCACGTCGATGACATCATGATTTTGTTAAACGACTAAGTTCGTGTTTAGATAGCGCTATATAAAATGTTTACATTCCCAAATATGTGCAATCTCCCATGTAAGCTGTTTGTGCTCATTATAGACAAATCTTTTTTTATAGTAAAAAATAAAGCAAATATTTTGAGATATGTTTTACAGACACAACTGTACAGTTTTTCCCCTTACAATGTAGCTCTAACTCTTGACTTAAATATGTACAGACACAACTGTACAGTTTTCGCCCTTACAATGTAGCTCTAACTCTTGCCTTAAATATTTACAGACACAACTGTACAGTTTTTCCCCTTACAATGTAGCGCTAACTCTTGCCTTAAATATTTACAGACACAACTGTACAGTTTTTCCCCTTACAATGTAGCTCTAACTCTTGCCTTAAATATTTACAGACACAACTGTACATTTTTTCCCCTTACAATGTAGCTCTAGCTCTTGCCTTAAATATGTACAGGTACATTATCCACGTCTATAAGGTCAGTGTGACCTTTCTTTTCAGTCCGTAAACATTGGTAGAAAAATGTATAATCTTTAGTTGAAATGACTTAAAGTAACCAGTTGACTTCATTAGTATAATGTTTAGTTCAAATGACTTTAAGTAATTAGTTGTCTCACATTGGACGTAAACAATTTGAATGGTAATATAGGAAATAACATCACAAAAATTACTTTTTACACATGTATTGTAATTAACAGTAAAATGAAGTCAGTTCTAGCTGTATTCGAAACTTGTGTGTATGTCTTTTGGTAACTAATCTGGTCAAGTTGAAATTAACCTTCAAGTGTAGTCAGTTCAAGCAGTATTCGATACTTGTGTGTGTGTCTTTTGGTAACTGATCCGTGCACGTTGTAATTAACATTCAAGTGTAGTCAGTTCTAGCAGTATTCGATACTTGTGTGTATGTCTTTTGGTAACTGATCCGTGCACGTTGGACCATGTACTCTTATTTATTATCCTTAAAAAAACGACCTTGTTCTTTAAAATAAACATATGTATGTGTTAAGCTTGATGGTTTAGGCCAGGAAAAATGCCTTGTGTTTTTGGTCAATTAAAAGTGATTTTAAAATCTTTCATATTCATTTCTGTTAATGTTGCAACTACAGACAAATAGATTTCACTATTTAAACATGCGTGACATTTCTGTTACTAGATGCATACTAAACTCTAAATGGAACGGATTAAAACTAACACTGAGATTATCATGAAATATAATGGAATAAAAACATAAGTACCCCCCCCCCCCGATAAGAAGTTACCGGAAAGATAAGGGGATGTCACCCCCGTCTCGGAATCAAGCATGTGGGAAGAATAAATAGTAATTAATTTCATCAACGGGGCTAAAGCAGTGTGGGGGGGGGGGCAACAACCGATTGGTCCACACAAATTATATAGCCAATAGAGTTTCTTAAAGTCAAGAAACCAGGGACAATTTAAGCAAAGAGAACGGAAGTCGCATCCTTTTCGCTGCCAAACTGTATAAGGAGAAACCTCGCACATTTATCGGGACAGGATCATGTTTCTGATGTGGAGGAGAAAATCCGGCAATCTAACCAGTCTAGCAAGAGTGAACTCTAATCTTATTTGAATTAAATACATTTTGCAATTGTATGCATTTTTCATGTTAGTTATAGACATTTCTTTTCGCTCGATTAACATGGATTTAATACCCCACGGGATAAGTTCACCATGCTGGGACACAGGGGATATTTTCTGATATACTACGTTTGCTTAATGAATTATATGTACACACGCGATCTCCACCAAATAGATGGAGCGGTCGTTGTGTGGATATTGGGTTATGTGTTATATAAATGTAATTGTTATGTTGATTTTCGAACCCACGTGCTAGGTGTTCGCCAAATAGGCTTGTACTAGTGGTTGTAGTAAAAAGAACATGAACTCATATTTATTTTTATTCACTTCTGGCGTCTTGCTCTGAACGGCTTGTCGTTGGAAGGAGGACTATGTATAGGTATATAAGATAGAAAACTCCTCGAGTTTTATTTCTATTTATAGCCTGGTTCCTGCTACGCCTGAACTGCCAGGGAGCTGCACCAGTAGAAGTACGCCACGGTGAGGGAGCCGGACAGCCGTCCAACCCACCAGTACTACATTGCCGCTATCGGATTGCAAACCCTTGCCACGAGACATCCAAGTACACCCTTGTGTCCGTGTCAGCCATGGTCGTCTAGCCATATCAACAAGGGCTACCATCTTCCTTACCTGTAGGATCATACAGTAAGCAGTAGAGACGCACGCCATTCACAGCCAGAGCCCCATGCTCTCACTTTTCAGCTTAACACATATCATTGCGTTAGCTGAAGCCAACCATACCATACCATAGCTGTGTGACTGAGTGAGCTGAAGCCGTCTTACACAGACGAGAAGTCCACACACCCCGCCACCCCTACAAGATCAACCCGTATCACCGTGTGAGCTGAAAGCCTTATCACCAGCCCAAGTGGAAAGAAGTTGACACACACTTTACAGTGCAGCGATCTATCCAGGTCACTAGGTCAAAAAGTTCGGATACCAACTTTTTGGTTGTACAAGCTTAGTCCGAGTGTACAGACATTGCGTCACATTGTCAACAATCGAGAGTAGCCCAACACCGGAAGCTGCCTACACACTCATCGCAGAGAGACGATAGGAGTTGAGATCAGCTTATAGGAGTTAAAGCTAGCTGATAGGAGTTGAGGTCAGCTGATAGGAGTTGAGGTCAGCTGATAGGAGTTGAAGTCAGCTGATATGAGTTGAGGTCAGCTGATAGGAGTTGAGAACAATACTGAAAGACTGCAGTACAACACACCAAGACTGCAGTACAACACACCAAGACTGCAGTACAACACACCAAGACTGCAGTACTACACCGTATTTCCAGTGGACAACTTGACGCATATGATTTAAGTATTTAACAATAGAAACACTAGGCATAAGGCAAGGCTGTAATGATGATTTAGCGCGCCATAGGGGCAATGCTTACCTAGATCATAGGTTAGGTTGATTAATGAATATTGAAGCTATTGCTGTTGTATAAAGTGTATATTAAAATTTAATCATTATTATTACACAATAGTTCTTTGTTTATCATTGTAGAGATCACTAAAGTACGTCCTTGTGACTGTGAAGGTAATAATACACATAATACCTTAGACTAAACATCAATACCACATCTTTTCACCAAAGAGATTTAACGTGTCAATAAAAAGTATCAGAAAGAAATAGAAATCATCACCTCGAAACAGTACAGAACGAATCAACAGGGTGCGACATGGGGCGGAAAAGAACGGATTGAAATAGATGTAAACGAAAAGGAAATAGACGGAAAGAAATGAAATGATAGAAGTGGAATGTATATATAAATTAAATTGTTTTATCTAGAGTGGAGGACTCGTAAATATGTATGATCGCTAGACTTTAAAAATATTGAAATGTTGTGAATATAATGTGAAGAAAATGATACAAACAGAAAGAAAATATATCGATCGGAAAGGATTTACAACGAATAGAAATGAGTTCATCGGAAAGAAACACAAATGAGATTAAGGGGATTCATCGAGGTAGATCGAAACAGAGAAAATTAGAAAGTAACTTAGAGAAAGTAAAACATCGTAAATAATTGAAACAGAGAGAAAGGGAAAGTGCATGAAATATATCAATTAAGAACGCAACATTGAGCATACAAATAAAATCAGGGGTATGTTAGGTAATCCTGAGCAGAGCTTAGCTGAAGTCAACAGAATAAAAGTTAAGCAGAGTGAAGAAAAAATAGATATTCGTCGCTGAGATAAGTTACAACAATTTTGCTAGCAGGTAATATGTTTATTTGGCTACACGTTTGTTTTAGATTGATTTCCTTTATCACTAAATGTGTGTTATTGCTTGTGTTATTTAGATTTAATGTATTTATTACTAAGTGCGTGTTTTATTACACGCATCGTAAGGGCAGTAGGGCCAGTTCCTGCAGCGTAACCACTGATTGCTATGTGTATTTTGGTGCACTTCGACCCCGGACGATTCGATCCCGCATTGTTTGACCCTGCCAGTTTGACCCCAGGACGTTTCGTACCCAGGACATTTCGACCCAGGTCGTTTCGACAACGGACGATTCAAAGACGGGCGATTCGACCCCAGACAGTTTGACCACGGGACGTTTCGACCCTTTGTATCTACGCCGTAGAAATTTACTATTATTTCTTCATATACAAGTGGATGACAATAATCGAGTAATTGACCAAGTATTTTAAATGATATTAGTTATTTCCATTTTGTGTGTGGTATATTTTTTTAAAAATTATGTAATGTTAATTGAGTGTAATCGTGAAATCATGGTATAGCTGTGTCTACTAATCCTAGGGTCTTGTTTTTGTACTCTGTGTACCTATTTCTATATAGCCGTAAAGTTTGTTTATATTGTCATACTTTGACATGTGGTGTCAAATCTTCTCTGTCTAGAATTTCTTGTATTGACACATCTTATTCCCGGAGGCTATCATTTAGTGTATCGTGTGGTACAGCGAGTTTTTGAGTCACAGAATCTAGTATACAAAGATTGATCAAAATCGTTTTGTAGGCAAAAATTTAAAAAACTCAATATTCCCCTAAGGACATTTTAAAACAGGATCTAATAACGTGCTGATGAATCCACGTTTCATTTGAGCTGTTTCCGTCTTTTCACCCACTATGTAACACTGATGTACCAAACAAACTTGTTAGACTAGGTATAGACATATCATCGGCATATTCTCACAGCCCACAATATTGAACTCTGACCATGGTTGTAATGATGCCGACAGTTGTGTTCGTGTTTACTGAATATATAAGACAAAATATTGACTCTTCGATCATTTGATGTACAAGTCTGTATTTTCATCATAGATTGCAAATAACAAACACATCATGGATTCTGGTACATAAATAAGTACTACTACAACTTCTAACTCTACATCTAAGTCCACACTACCAACCATCCTAGTCCTAGACGACTACTATTTTATGTGTCTCTAATGCTGACAGCACTCATCTACCTCGATACCTGACCATAGCTGACCTTTCACCCTCTAGTAAAGCTCTCCCTAAGACGTCTATTCTCTCTATTGTTATCTAGTGATGTCTCCCTACACCACACTATATATAGGTCGTCTGTCCTCATGAACTATCATTGATAGACTCAAACTTTTAACTATTATCTGTACAGGTGAACTGTCTTCATGTCACTGTATGACGGAAGTTGACATTATATATCATTACATTTGTGACCAGTGATTCTCATATCTTGACACCAACATTTATGACCAGTGATTCTCATACCTTGATGACAAAGTTATGAATGTGGTGAAGTGTAAGATATTTTTAAAAAATATATTTTAGCTTTGAACAAAAATTAGGGAAAAATGTTATTGTAAAAAACAGATATTCAAATTAAAGTTTTAACAATTGTATTATCTTATTGAATCTTATATAACTTATTTACTTTAAAAGTGACCGAAAGGAAAGTGAACATAATTAAAACTTTGACAGTTTAAATATGTCTTTTTTTCGTTTGTTTGCCACTGCATGTTTTGTTTTATTTTCACCTCACTCCTGTGGACAGAATATGAACCATTTAACTTAACTAGGAAAAAAGCTTTAACAATAACTTGTGTTGTTTTTTTTTCACTCAAGACTACACATTTATACATAGTTATTTATGACACCAAGCAACGAAAGCCAGATACTTGAAGCTATTAGGCCGACGTCCATCATCTCTATCAGGACCACCACCGTCATTGGAGCATGGAATGTACGCACGATGTATGAGACTGGTAAAACAACACAAATAGTCACTGAGATGAGCAACTATAAAGTATAAACAGACACTGAGATGAGCAACTATAAAGTATAAACAGACACTGAGATGAGGAACTATAAAGTATAAACAGACACTGAGATGAGGAGCTATAAAGTATAAACAGACACTGAGATGAGCAACTATAAAGGTATAAACTAGGAATCAGATGAGAGATGTGGACTGGATGGGGACAATAAATTACAGGAGAGATGTTGTTTTTTTAGGACGTGTGCAATACAATGACCTCGTTTCGTGTTTAAACTTTCATTTAAACAAAATATGCATTTTGTTAACTTGTTTTTTTTATGGTTTATATTTGACAAGTCCTGCAAGCGATAAATTACATCAGATTTTTTCCCATTCATCCCCATATGAAACAAGGAAAGTAATTTTCATCCCTACCTCTATCAAAGTGTTAAATTAAAAAAAAGAGTATGTGTTGTAATTTCTAATGTGAATTTAATGTATCATGTATTATTTCTACTTTCCATTATGTTTTCTATCCTCTTGTTTTTAAGTTAGTGATAACATTATAGTGAAACAAGCCAAACAATTTCTTAGATATACATACGCTCCTTCTATGTAGAAGATAATTGCGTCCACAGACCATGAGAGATGATCTGTTGGCATGTGATGCAGCGGTCACAGGCCACGGCTATAGGGGTTCCACGCATTACCCCAGCCGCCTAACTATTGTCTAGTTAGGTACCCATTCGGAGCTGGGTGACTCGGGGGCTCCTCAGGCCGCGAGAACAAATCCTCACCTTCGTGTGGATTTGAACTTGTGACCATCGGTGTGACAGCCGAGAGCGCTACCTCTCGACTACCACGTCCCACGTGTTACGTATTTATTGTACGCTTTACAAAGAGATTGTTTTAACGTACGACATTGTTTACGTTGATAGATTTGTTGAGATAAATCTAAATGTATTATACGATTGGCTACATTTCTTAGACTAACAATTGAGTTTTTAAATGGAGTTTTACATTTCTGTGATACTAGTTAAATGTAAGCAAGACAACTGTCACAGTTAATGTTAAAACTACAGGCACTAAATATTTTTGAGAAGTGTAAGCACCACTTATGTTATATTTGAAATAATTAGTTTGTTTTTTTTCTTCTCGACACTTCTAACTTATAGCTTCATCAGATAAGTGTAGTGATGAACTTTATTATATACGACTTTTTGTACAGAATTTAGTCTGATGTTACATATGTACATGTAAATTTTGTTTTTATTCTATTTTGACGTCGTCACTTTTTCAGTTTTAAACACATATAACGTTTTTATTTAAATAATAAAGTTGTTTATCCATTAGCCTCAATATTAAACCACAAACAGAGTTAGACACTTTTAGATTTATCCACATAATGTAATATTACTAACCACTAGGATTAAGACGTATGTTTTTCTATAACCGCACTAAGACATCATATTTATAAGTTCATCCATATTATGACACATTCACTGATGATATATAAAGATTCATTTGTCTAAATATCCCACACTGAAGCAAAAAAAAACACACATGACCGCACCCAAAATCCACATATCCTCACAAAAAAACAACAAAAAAAAAAAAACAACCAATACCACACCCAAAAATCACATCTGACAACTCTCGAAATCCACCTATGACCACAGTCAAATCCACAAATGACCACACCACCCACATGTTGTCACATCAACAAACATGTCCGTTCAGGTAAATTCATCTATCAATAAACATTAAAAAGACACAAACAATAATAATATACAAAAGTAAAAAAAAATATTTCTTCATGTTTATTAAGTCTAATAAAACAAGACAGATTCAGATATGGTATAAAAGAGAATGAAAAAAACATTGAAAAAATATAATGTCATCTCATACGTTTATGAAATTAAAATCAAATATAGTTTAAAATTAATAAAATGTTTAAATGAAAACGAAAGGAAAACAAACTACAACACGAAATACTAATACAAATACAAGATTTAACATGATTGTGAGTAGCGATTTAAAAAGTGGGAGTGTACAAGTGTGTTGTTGGTGATGATAATTGGACGTATTACATATCTAATACAACTTTCAAAGCATGATTATGCTTATATAGGCAAGGTTTCACTGTATGAAATAAAGAATAAAACATTTCGAGTTAATACATTAGATGGAATTGTTGGAAGTAAGGTTGCCACAACTTAGTTGGGAGAGAACATGGGGCGTAAAAAATGCTGCTCAATTAAAACAAACAAAAGATGATACATGTTTTCTAAATAGTCCTAGATTTTAAAACAATATGTAAAAAGAATTTTTAAAAATATATTTAAATAAGTTATGTAAACAAGAAAGAACATATTAGAAGGTGGTTGTGTAATATTGCCACTGTGGGCGTATATGGGGCGTGATAAACTGTGTTGTCTTATACATTCATTAAAATGTGTTAAAAGTTCTAAGAAAATGAATTTGTAAACAAAAGTTTTTAAATTTAACATATTATAATTATATAAAATGGGTTAATTAAGGGTAAGGGTGCCGACATTGTTGTTGAGGGTGTATATATATATATTTATAAATATATAGCATGAATGAGTATAAATATATTTTAATATCATTATGTAACTTAATTCTATCACATGCTTATTAATTATCTAACTTAAAATAATAATACTACTGTAAAACTACTATTAGAATGTGTACTGATCAAAAACACTATTTTCGCTCATGTTGTTATTAGTTTTATTTAAACAAAATGGTTGTTTAAATTTCAAGACTCAAATTCTAGCTTCATGATATTTAACAGAGATATTAAAATATTTCATTTACAATGTATTAGAGTGAGGGGCAATCCTATGGAAACAATCATTTAAAAGAAATAAAATATAAATTGTTTTTGAAAACCACAATACATTAATTAAGAAAGAATAGTCGTTGAACGATTCCATATTAACAAAATGTACGTTATAACATTCTAACATTAAAACAAAATATTTCTTACCTTACCAACAAGACTTGTCTGTACAAAGTTATTCTACAAGCAATTCAGTTGTAACCTATAGAGATTAAAATCAATAAAGTTGTTTGAGGTAAGATATAAAAATAACTAACCAATCAAATTCAACCTTCAAATAAAACATACATGACTGACGTCGCTAAGGGCGTGTTGTTGACAACACCTAGAGACAGCCAATAGGCACGGGGTTCGAGTGACATGCGCACAAGGCTTCCGTTACGAGGGGGCATAGTTTCGAAATGTTTGGGCTAATCACGGAATAATTACCTGACACAGGTTAGGGAGGTAAAGGTGACCTGGTTTATCACGGACCTCTAAAAAGAGCTCATCACTGGTTATTATCAATACACCATAACAACATAAATTTTAAAAAAAAAACAATCCTATCAATTATAGTTTATTACTTTACTTAAAACATTTGAATAAAATAAGTGAGTAAATCAAATATTTTAACGTTAGTTTTACTAGTCACATGATCAAGATAGATATATGTTTAAATAAGTTATGTAATAACTGTATGACTTGTACATGGCACAAAAGATGTTTGATAACAAATAATGTTAGTGAAAATTTAATTACGGCCAATAATGAATAAACAAAGTTTGACAACTCTGTAGCTTATTTGAAAGTTAAGCTCGATACAAGTGACTTAGAATGTTGATTCACAGGCTTGTACATGGGAAATTTTTATTCTGCCCCATCCCATCCCATAGCAATTTATACCTGTCCCATCCTATCCCATCCCATCCCATGGTACGTTTTTCTAAAACATTTCTTTCATTTTCATCACTATTTTATCGATTAAAATAATTTTAATCGATAAAAATGTTTTACTGATTAATCGAGAAATTAATCGATAATTTCCGAAGCCCTATAAAAAACATAAATCTTCAAATAATGAAGTTTGTCCAGTAAATCTACGTCACATGTCACACATATCAACCAACACAAGTCTTCCTCAATGTTTGCCTGAACCACCGTCCGGCCATCCAGAGTGACCAGTGGACTATTTTGTCTATCAAAGAACAATCTACACGTGGTGTATCTCGCCTCAAGGTCATCAAACACCACGTGTGTGGCCGTGTACATCTCTACCTTCCCCCACACTTTGCTGGGTGTGTCCGAGTGTTGACACTTGTAACATGGACAAGTTCCCTTGTTGTATTTAATGTTTACATACGTCACCATCCCAGTCCCTAGTCTTATGACGTCACTTCCTCTCTTGTCATAAAATGGATATGGTTGTTTGGTGTTTGGCCAAAACTCTGGTCTTTTTGTACTGGTCATTTTAACACCTACCCTGACAGTGATGTCAGCTGTAGCTTTGATGTACTCAACTAGGAGGTTGTCATGGTTACCTTCAGGCAGGTGATTGATGTAGCTTTGATGTACTCAACTAGGAGGTTGTCATGGTTACCTTCAGGCAGGTGATTGATGTTAAAATCGTTGACAGGTACAAACTGTGACCTGGATTCTTCTTACAGTCAACAAGATGTTTGTGTAGATCTGCTTCTCCTCCTTCTGACACCAGGGTTTCATGTGTACCTGACAAGGTCATCAAACAAAGTACATTTTTTTTACATATGTTTCTTTTCTATTGGAATAGATTTATATTTATTGTATAAATATATTGTGTTATTATATACTTTTATGTCAATAGGTTTAAATATGAATTATGAGACAATATTTTTTGTTGTAAAATTGTTGTGTAAGAACTAATATCTTAAAACTTAAACATTGAAGAAACTTGGATATAGAATGTTGGATACAATAAAGATAACGTTTGAAAATAACTTTTTTGTTTTGTTTTCTTTTTTTTCTTTTTTTTTTTTTTGGTAATATGTAAATAATTATTTTCAAATAGATTTACCACAAAATGTGTCTGATAGATCCTTCTTGTTGCATCTGTCATTTGGGTCACCAAACTTGCTGTCATCTGTGTCATCTTCCTGGCTGTCATCTGTGTCATCTTCCTGGCTGTCATCTGTGCCAACTTCCTGGCTGTCATCTGTGTCATTTTCCTCTTGAATTTGTTCTGTTATATGATTTTATAAAATTAAATATCTTATACTCACACATTATTAAAATAAATCATGCCTTTCTTTTACATTCCTACCTCTTTTCTCTCTCTTTCTCTCTCTCTATTTCAATCCACTGGCAACAGTCAAAACATTAAAGAACGTTATCATTACTTGTTGTACATCAAACAAAAGTCTATCAACATAATATTACCTGAGAAAAGACTTGATTTATCTTTCTTGTCATACCCGCCATCTTTGACATCTGGTAGTCTGTCATGTATGTCAATTTCACTTTTGATGTGCTCTTGGCAATATTCTGAATAGGATAGTTATTGAATATATTAATACAATTAATGTACTAGCTCCTTGTTTTCTAAATATTTGTCTTAATATTTGCTGTCACTTTCTTTTCTCTGTTTTACTTTATCCACTCCGTCTGTCTCCCTCTGTTGATATCTCTTTCAATATCTAAGTCTCTCTTTTAATCGCATACACATTACATCTGTTTATGACACTTTCTTGCTCTCTCTCTTTCTCTCTCTATTGCGTGCGGTCGCCTTTCTTTCTCTCTCTTTTGACAGTCTCTAGCTTCAAAGCTCAATGTCAATTCATCTTTCTCTTTCTGACTCTGACACTCTCTCTCGTTCTCTCACTCTCTCTTACATTCTCTCTGTCTCTCTCTCTCTCTCTCTCTCTCTGTCTTTCTAGCTCTTTCTATAAAAAATTCTAAGGTATTTCTGTTTTTAAAAATACTTTAACACAAGATAAAAAAATAAATATTTTAAAATGCAAACTATGTGTAGCAACATTTTACCATTGTTTTGTATCACATTTAGGTGTTCTTTTACCAGTCGTAATTTATGGTGAGTATTCTGAAAAGAGAAAAAATAAACAGCCATTTATAAATAAATAAATGAACTACGTAAAAATATTTTATTTATATTTAAAAGAAATAAATTTTAGTTAATAGGTTATAGCTTAAATTTATTAAAATTATTATTTAAAATGTCAGTACGTAGGCGCGAGAGAAAAGGGACGTGTCACTAAGTTTTGCTAGTTTTCACTAACACCAACTGACTAACTGTAGCAGAAACAGTTCAACAAATTGAGTAAAATTAATAAAATGTTAAATGTTATTAATTTGTAACAGCCCGCTAATAACTGATTAAAAAAAATAATATTCTTTGACTTCTCCACAATGAAAATTGAAATTTATTTACTTAATTTGTTTTTTAAAGTTATATGATATTATTCGTTAAAAAGAGTTTCAAGTTAATGTCAGCGTGTGAATATCTTCCTTGGAATGATCAAAAGACTTGTCCGTCGTCTGCAAGGAGGTTTCATTTACTGGAGATGGCGTGACGTCATTAGGCTGAAGCCGGATGTAACACACGGCAGCCATCTTAGCTAACTCAAAACATTGGAAGCTGTGTAGTGTGTATGTTAAATTATTGTAATATTTTGAAAGTTATAAAACACTGCGTAATTTTAAAAAAGTTATAAATGCCCTCTTGTTCGGCTTACGGTTGTACACAGCGACGACAAGAAAACGGGATAACGCTGCATCGGTAAGTAATATCATTTTGTTGTTGGGCATTTCTTAGTCGTCTTAGTCTTGTCTTAATTTTTTTTTTAAACTTATCTTCACACTGTTGTTGTTGCGAATAAAGGCATGGCATATACAGTGCTTTTTTA
>MUZC01001341.1:657219-686281 GCA_002072015.1 Radix auricularia
TATATATATATATATAATTTATATATACATATAATCAAACGAAATAAATTTCAATTAAAATTAGATAAATATTACTGAGTAACATAAGAATAATTACAAGAGATAAAAATTATAATACGTTCTTTTTAATTATGTATAGTATAGTAGAACTAATAAGTCAGTGCTCTGCAAATTTGTTTATTTATATTTATATCGCATAATATTCATTAATATATAGTTATATTAATATTAGCCTTTGTAGGCCTCGATCAAATGATCTTGTAGTTGTAGGCCTCGATCAACTGATCTTGTAGTTGTAGGCCTCAATCAGCTGATCGCCCAGTGATCGCATAAATAACTTTACTGTCTTTACATCATTACAGCGCTTTAAAATTTATAATTGTCCCATTAGAATATCTAGAGCAACAGAAATGAACTAGGGCCTTAGGAGACTTAAGAAAAAAGCGTGATAACAAAATACGAAGTTCATTGAAGTCGTTACCAGAATGAAAAAACTGGTATCCTAATGAAAGCTGATGGAATGTTTTGAGTTCAGCAATATGGCGATAGGCTCCGCCCACTGGCTTCAACCGAGGGAGACTATTTGTTAGCAGACAACATCTCCTGGTATCAAAGCTCCTTGCTCTCCCCTTCCTTTTATACCAGTGCATCTCGGTGCGATGCACGTGGTGCGGCGCGGTGTGGGTGTGCACACTACTACATTAAGTCCATGCATTATTTGTTCAGAATAATTGCAGAAATGCCGTAACCAGATTCGTTTACTGTTTTAACGAAATTTTTAATTATTCTACAACGTCTTCAAAGTGTTTCTATCGTTACAAAGCACACCATTTGGCTTGTATGATTCTCTTGTGGTATATATGGAGAACAATCCAAGACAATAGACTTTTTAGTATATATTGTCTGAAAGATTATTGTTGGCAAACTTTTGTTGTTCTTGTGTTTTAATTCCTTATAGCTTTTATCTGATTTCCTATTCTTGCGTTTGATAACCGTTAGGTATGTTGTACACTTGTTCAGGAGTTTCTGCATTATTATTATATTTTGACTGTTTTACTGAAAATTGATTAATATTATTGTTTAATACTTTTTTTATGCAAATAATGATGGAAATTGGGGTTAATCCATTTAAGGGAACTCATTTTTTAAATTCCTTATCTTAACGCCACGATCTTGTCTCTCTCTCTCTGTCTATTATGGTCACGCCCGTCCTCAGAAAAAAAGTAAACAATGACCCACTTTCCATGTTTCTATCGTGCTGAAATTTTGCACATGGGCTTATATTACATTGCTATGCAAAGTTTCAAAATTCCTGAGCGATCGAATATACCGTAATTAAATAAATGCATTTTATTTTATCTCTGTATAGCATGTGTAGGCTCTCCTATAGTTAACCTCTGCGTGTTACTGGAATTTCACTCTAGCCATCGATGCCCCATGGGTCTGTCACAGTCTGTCGCACGATGCGTATTATATTTAACATTATCAATATTTTTTAGTTATTTCACGTATATAAGTAATTTATATTTAAAAAATGTGTATTTACATTTGGTTAATTCCTATTAGTTTAAAAACTTTAAAGCATTGTGGCTTGACTCTATAATTGTCTTTGGTGAGAGATCCCTTTATATTTCGGAGACGCTAACTTCAATATGTTTAACCCTCTCTCAATCTCACTACACTTATAGCAAAACCAAATTTTTATTTATACATGCGGGCAATTTATTTATGTCAATTTAATCCATAGATATAGTTGAAATTGTAGTGGTTGCTCATTGAAGTAATGTTGGATCATCCAAGATGAGTGCTGACAAGTTTGAATAAATTGCAGGGAACATTACGTTAATGTCATATCGTTATACACATCCAGCCCCTTAGTCATTTGTATTATTTTTTTTATTATTATTTCGTTGTTTTTGATGTTGTTGTTGTTGTTGGTTCGATAACATTAAATTCTGAAGTCTTGCGTTTCATTACAGTGTTTGAAGTTTTTTCATTAGAAAAGCCAGCGACTTAAAAAAATTTCTTCCTGTTTGTTGTTATATTTTAACCTGGATAATCTTTTCTTTTATTAAAGTTTCCTTTTTAATGTATTTCATTGTTTAAAAGCTAATTAGCAACTATGAATTAGCCGCCCCAACAAACTCCCGCCCATTGCATTCCACTTGGCTGATGTTTGATATTGTTAGGGTACTGTAATTTTTGCATCTACTACAGGAGCGCCCGTCACATTATAAAAATCATAAAAAATTAATAATAATCAATAATAAATTATAAAAATTAAGTTACTAGCAGATCAGTGTCACTTCTTCACACTTATTGTTTTTTTTTCAGGTCATTAGCATTAGTATCAAAAGAACTTGTATCCAAGATGGAGTTTACATTTTCTGCTATAGAAACGTTCACATATTTTAGGATAGTTCCGATATTTCATCTATTAATTTTGTAGATTTTTAAATATTATTATTATTTTTTTTATACAAAGCTAAAATTTCATTACATTTTGAGTGACTTGAAGAAAAAGATTGACTACGAATATTCCTCCCCTAATAAAGTGGCGCCTGGGCATTTACCCATTGCACCCCCCCTTACGTCTCCCCTGCAACTACCCAATATGTTATGAACATGAGGGTTGCTGTATATATTATTATGTCATACTTTCGAGATTTCTTCTTTTCTAAATTTTTTAAAGGAAAGTCGAGACCCGCAAATCAATTTTATGATTATTGTATTATGCTTTCCCGTAGCATAGTGCAGGTGTTGTGCTCGTTTGGATTATGTTTTTTTTTTTATATCTTATGTGTCTCAATAACAAAATGAGTACAGCATTTTTTTAAAGTCTAACACGTCTGTAGAGAAAATATGATTCAACCTTCATGTTTTTACTTTTCGTTGTATTATACTGTAGCTACTCCTGCCTTCGAAGTTTAAAAATAAGCTTTATTTTCATGTAACGGCTCAAGTGTAGCAACGGTGTTGAAAAAATAATAATAATCTGTATTGTTTTTTTTTGTATTGTTTTTAAACAATGTATGAAGTAAGTGAAAATCCCCTTTGATACACGCTTATATAAAATATCAGAGTCACTCGTTTGAACAAAATAACAAACACAAAAATCCACCTTAATGGTAAGATTTTATTAGTGGAAAAGTTTAATTTTTCTCTTTCTACTTTCGGTTCTAAATTTTGGCGGTAGCCATTATAAAAATAATCTTGAAAAGTTTACGTTAAATAAATCGTGAAAGATTTGTTCCGTTAGCGTCAAGCCGATGTGCAAACATTTAGACGACGTCACAAGTCATCCACGCGAAGTATCTTACGTTGGGAATTGGTGAGTAGTCAGATCTAAAACCTTTGAGGACTTTTCCAGGCGGAATTTTAAAGACTGACACTTCTGAATAATCAATCCTAGAAGAGTTTTGGCAATTAACAATAGACTTACTACCAAATTTGCAACAATATGGCCTAATCGTGATGTCCAGTTCACATCTGTAGTATGTGTAATTCAATCCGCTTAAAAACCTATCATCCGAGCATCTGAAATCGATATCATTGATATACTCCCAACCGATCCACTCTGTAGCATTGAGAAGGTCAGATGAACATGAAAAAAAAGAGAGGAAAAAAATATATACAAATTATTGTGTGTCAGTCTTAAAAGTTTCAGAGTTAAAGAAAAAAAGCAGCAGGTAATGGTGTAGTTACTAATGCAATATTTAAGCCATAGTAATAGTTTAGCATCACCATTGATACTTTTGTCATAAATATGTAAACTTTTTGTAACAATATCAGATCATTTCTCACTTATTCGTCTATTAATTTATTGAAACTGATATTTGTAATAATTTTTATTTTTAAAAAAGTATAGAAAGAAACTGAAACTATTCACAACTTGTTTAAAAACGTAATTTTAAAACATATAAACTTTATTTTTTAGTACAGTCAATTTGCCAGAAGAATTAATCACATTGAAGCATTCACTTATTAAAAAAAATAATACACTATTAGAATAATCCACTGGGGGGGTATATTATTTATATAAAAACTAGGATTTACCGCACGCACGTTATCACCGTGATCAAAAAGAAAAGGCCTCAACCAGCCTTTCGAAATACTAATCTGAGTATTTAGAACGCGTTTTTTTACTCACTAATCTATTATATAATAAAGACCTGAAGGTAGATTAGTCACGGCAATAAAAACTTTCATTGTATTTTATAATCAAAAGTTAATCCTGGCGCTGAATTCGATCGAAAGTTTTTAGCCAAAGAAAACATGAATATAAACTCTCTTGAAATTATACACCGTATCCAATGGTAGACATTTTTAACCAAACATTCCAACATTTTGTATAACATATAAAATAAGGTCCCACTTCATGAACGAATTCAAAGTAACTAACAACTTTAAAACTTATTAAACTACGGTACTCCGATAGGATCACGTACATTAATGATATATAAACAGGCTGAGACAGTAATAATCATATAGATAAAATATTAACTTCTCAAAATGAGTAAAGTTCACCAATTTAAATTACTCAAAATAATAATAATAGTTTAAACACATATTATTAAATAAATAAAAAAAATAATAATAATTATTACTTTTTTTTAATTTTAAATTTTAAAAAGATAACTAGTAGATTCTAATAAAAACTCGAATAAGTATAGGGTTCATCATTTCTAAAAACGGAAAACGTCATTATAGCTTATTTCGTAATTTTCAATTTTAAGATTACATTTTAGCGGAACAAAGTTTTGAGGCATAAATACAGTCAAATCATTATGCTCTCAAAATTGTTAGCTTAGTAAAATTACGAAATTGTTTTCTTAATTTTGCAAGTCCAATTAGCTGTCTTAAATCAACGAAGATTTAAAAATTAGCTGATAAGATCAATCATTCTCATTATATCTACACTCACCTAATGCCTGGTATCTTTTATTAACTTGTTATGAATTTTGTCCTTAATAAAGATAAATTTAAATACCGCAAAAGAATTTAAAGAAACTAAAGGTTTTATTGAAAAAACCATGAAGGAATTTCAATTGAAAATCTGGTTATAAAATAATGCACAGAGATCACTTATTTGAATGTCACTCCGAGGAAGTTTAAAATACAAAACGATCACACACATTTTTTAACAAGCAACAAATGAGCGATTCTTTAACTAATAAAAAATTATACGCTTCGTCAGTACAGATAACTACACTTACATACGTATTTTAATAAATGTAAATTTAAACAATGACGTAATGTCAAATAATATACAACGTCGAGAAAGTCAAAGTCTACATTTTCTGGAAGGAGAAAAAAACGCGAGATACATCGAAAATCGATCAATGAAAGACAGTCGCGCTTTTTTAGAACATAAATTTATCTTAGATACTAGTCCGGTGAACGTTGAGGTTATTTGGAGCGCATAACCAAATCAACAGACAACAATCTGCCCATTTTCCTATCTTTTGAGGTGGTCAATAATTCATTCAAACTCAGCCCAATCCAGATTTTTTTTATGTTGTGTAGTCATGCAATTTTTTCCAATGCAGACCTCTTCGCCTACCTAATGTTCCCTAAATAATGATTTTTTTTCCAAGTAATGTAGTAATATCGCAGCATTTAACCAAACCATAACAACTTGTGTCTATGACGCTATAATGGTATCTTATAGACACCCAGCGGAGGTTATTCTTTCCCAGACATTCTCATTGGTCTTGTGTTCTCGATAAGAGATCTTGATAATTTTTTGCATGGATCTGTTTTCAGACGCCTGCAGCTTTCTTTCAGATGTTGCTAGCAGTGTCCATGTTCAACATCAATTCAGGATAATAGAATTAAAAAGGCTTGGTTTAGCCTGAGATTTGTTGAAGGCCAATGTTTTGCTGTTCCATATTTTGATTAATTTTGTCATTGCTGCCATAGCCAAATTTCAGCTTCACAGATACCATAACTAGAAAAAACGGCTCCCAGGTGTTTTAAGATGTGTTTCTCTCATGAATTGGATAGGTTTACCATATTTGCAACTGAATTGTTAACCAATATCTTGCTTAACATTAAAATAATTTTGTAAAATGTTTTGAAGAAGCAACGTGGAAATCTTTTGCAGATCTTTTCAAATCTTTCTTGGAGTAAATCAAGACGAAATCCATTATAAAGCTACATTTCAACTGGAAAGAGAAAAGCATAACTTGATATTAGGAAAAGTGCAAAGATGAAAACAAATCATACAACATGAGTTACCTTCCTGGCAATCAATATACTCTTCAGCACTGTCTGTGCAGGCGAGTTCCAGTTAATTGTTATTCGCTATGATTTCAGTTATGTTTTTGCCATGACATTCGTAATTTATCTTTTCTTGAGCTGGAGCAGATTTCTTAGCACTGATGGTGAGCAGGAAGAAGTAAACGATGACAACATACTTCATCATTTTGGTGGCGCTCAATCCGCAGACTGACAGCATAGAGAACTTTTACTACATTTTATAGTCTCCTTACAAGTGGAATAATCTTTTTTTTTAAAAAAAAAAAAACTAGGATAACTGCTCTTTGTCTTTTTGTTCTCTTGTTGTTCACTGGATCTGTTGGCATTAAACGCTTTTAAATGAGGTTTTTACTAGCGACTTTTACAAATCTTATTATTGGTTGTTTCCTGACATCAAAGGGTCCGTTGGTATAATGCCTGTTTCATTAACTTGTACTGTAAACGTGGAAGGAACTAGTTAGCTATAGCTCATTACCATTGAGTTACGCACATTTTTAATGTGCCTGTTTAGTTCAGTGGACAGCAGGTCGTTTGGTGCTTTGGGTAAAACATGTGTGTTTATTGATTTGTACCTTATTTTTGTGTTTTAAGATATGTAGACTCGATCCATGTGAAGCTAATTTGTTTTGCAGATACGTATATTTAGAGTTGAAGGAACTAATGTATTATACACCGGCCATTTGATATATACGTATTAGGCCACGCAAATTTCTTAGTTAGGAACAAGAAACTTTTTTTGTTTTCGTAGACCCGCATACAATATTTAAAAAAAAAACCAAAACAAACAGATTGAACATATTTTGCTCATAAGACTATTGCTTTGGAGAGATTTACAAATGTATGTATCTTTTAAAAAGAAAATAAATGGTAACTCTGGACTCGACTATGAGGTGTAATGTTTGGTGAAATAGAGAAAAGTTGAAACGGAAACAGCTATGACCATAATTGGATATTGTTTGAAAGTTTACACCCGTGATATTTCCAAGTGGTTAGTTAGTTGTAAAATTAATGCAAATCTAAAAAAGTTGGTTAGGCCGCAAACATTTATCTTAATTCAACTGATCTTTTTTAAAATAAATGTTTAATTTTTCATTTTTGATGATTAATAGTCACTAACCCGTCTGTTGTTGAATATCAATTAGATAAAGACATATATTTCTAAATGATAATTATTATGGTTTTATTTTTGAGAATGTCGAGCGCAGCTATTGCTTTTTTTAGACGACACTGATACCAATCAAATTTCATAGATGAAATATTATGCTATCAATAAAAAATCACCCTATGTTTAAGTTACGTTTTTAAAAAAAATCGATTGTATATTATTGAGGAAACGTTTATGAAATAAAACTGTTTTTCGATAAAATGTTAATAACGATTAGTTATTTAAAGATCACATGTCTTTAATACATTTTTTGGAAGATCGTTTAAATTTTTTTCTTTGTTTGTATTCATTTCTTTACTTTAAAATAAGTTGAATCTGAAAGTAAACAATGTTAGGGATTAATATTAACTTATACCAGTGATGGCAAAACATTTTTTCGGTTTCGGCGTGACCAAAATTCAACCAAAAGGCTTTTACTTAAATCAAAGTACAAAAAACGTAATGTATTATTTAGCCGCGTGCCGACTGATGGGGCCCTGATCGCCGACTGCGGCACGCATGTCTTAGGTATTATACGACCGACATAATTGAGCTGAGTGCAAGTTGTCAATCGAACATGTTTACATCATTGGGACTAACTTTCGTTCGTTCGTTCGTCCGTCGAATCGACGAGGACCACTTTAGTCATCCGAGGGTTGCTGGGACTTGTTTTGCCTATGTGTGCGCAGATGGCTGACAAGGCCGTTCCTGGCACGGAAAGTTCGGGAACAGAAGGGACACTGGATGAGTTGATTGTCTCATGGAGGGTTGACAGCACGGGCCTTTCGGGCTTGCCTCTTCTTTTCTGCGGCGTTAATCCTGTTTGCCTCGCATGTCCTGGCACTTTCATGGATGGATTGGCGCCAGGTGGACCGGTCCAACGCAGCTTCCTCCCACGTGTCTGGGTTTATTGCAAACGCTTTCAGAGACGCTTTCAATGTGTCTTTAAAGCGTTTTTTTTGTCCACCATGGGACCGCTGGCCATCCTGGAGCTCGCCATAGAAGAGTCTCTTTGGTAGTCTCTCATTTGGCATTCGGGATAGGTGCCCTGCCCAGCGAAGCTGTGACTGCATCAGTAGGGTGAAGATGCTGGGGAGGCCAGCTCTGGTTAGTACCGTGGTGTCTGGAGTTTTGTCCTGCCTAACTACTAAACGAGACATTAACCAACACTATTAAGTATCTTTTTGTTATTCCCTGAGTCATTATCCACTATATCAAATAAAGTAACAGCCTTTGTTTTCATGAGGTCGTTTGCGGTGCAGAAAACTAAAAATACACTTGGTGACCGTGTCGTCTTTAGTACCGTTTAATTGTGGAGCTCATTTAGGCAGCTTTTAACTAACGGGAGTATTAATTTTGCAAGGTCTGCGTTAAATGCGTTTAAAATTCAATGCTACAACCAACCAGGGAATTACATGCAAGCAGGGAATAACCAAGAAAGCAGTTAGTTTAAAGTTATAAAAAATAATTGTTAGTTTCTCCAATTCTGCAATATCTTTAATTGTACACAATCACCCAAGATAATACCCCGCCCACTTTTCTTGTAAAATACTCAATTTGTTTTCATTTTCTTATCTTGTTATATTATTTTAACTTAACTTGCACATTTTTTACAAAAATATATATTGTTTAATGTAGTATTTAAGGCATCACTCTAATACACTTAGCATCAGTCTCTTATAAATATAAATAATTAAATGCATATACCCTCACTCTAATATTTACAGCATGACTCTCATACACATAAAATCACTTTAATACATATAGCATTACTTTCATACATTAGTATCACACAAATACGTATAGCATCGCTCTAATTACATGTAGAGTCTCTCTAATGCACATAGCATCACTCTAATACACATTTTACTGCTCTAAAACGTGTAGCATCTCTTTAATACAAATATAATCGCTCTAATACACATATCAACACTCTAATACACGTCAGCTCACTATTGATCCTCTTGACTCCCGCATACACAGCGAGTCAGCGAGTCTGACATCCATGTAGCCAGCAGACTTGAGTGGACCCCAAGCAGGTGAAGCTGTCCTTTAACCCAATGTTTTCATTCTCGATGTCAGTGGTAGAAGATTAACATGTATCATGTTGGGACCATGCTGTTGGTCGTTATCTTATCTTAGATATACAGACGCTCCTTCTATGCAGAAGATAATTGCGTCCACAGACCATGAGAGATGATCTGTTGGCAAGTGATGCAGCGGTCACAGGCCACGGCTATAGGGGTTCCACGCATTACCCCAGCCGCCTAACTATTGTCTAGTTAGGTACCCATTCGGAGCTGGGTGACTCGGGGACTCCTCAGGCCCCGAGAACAAATCCTCACTTTCGTGTGGATTCGAACCTCTCTCGCGCTACCTCTCGACCACCACGTCCCACTTATCAAGCTGATTTGCAGCTGGGGTTTTAGAAGCTTGACACGACTTGTTGCAAACCAGTTTCTGTGTGTGCTGTCATTGCCGCATCATCTGCAAAGACTAGATCAAGAATTATGACTCATTTCGTGTTGTTCATGCTTGGAGATGAGCAGTGTTAAAAAGTCCCCAATCAGCTCTGGTGTGAAACCAGCTTTCATCAATCCTATTCTTAAATGCTTATAGAAGCAGTACAGATAATAATATTGCGAACTGTATTGGTGCCCATAAAAACTTTTGCACTTTCTCCTTTCACTTAATGGTAAAGATGCGACGCAGGCACCGCAAGTGGAAACTACTACATAAGCGCTTGTAGAATATATAAGTGGTCTAAGTCTCGCTCCCAAACAGAACCGTTCTGAGAAAGTACATTTAAAATGTACCACCTCACTGGACCACATCGCACTAAATAAGTTATAACAAAATGACTTTACCGCAAAGGAAATTACAACAGACTAAAACAATTTGTTTTTTTTAAAAGGCCATTTGTGTGTGTGTGGGGGGGGGGGGGGGGGGGGGGGGAAGGGACAGCATCTTTTAGAAAATCGAAATCAAAATGTGTAACACAGCTTGGGTAGGAACGGCTTTCAATTTTTAGAACAAATTACTTAATTTGCGCTGCTAAGTGTGGTAGGGGCATCAAACTCTACCCATCAGGATGAAACTTTCGTTTGAAATTTACAATGTTCACATTTAATAGGAAATGATTTATTGCCGCCCCCCAACTACACCTGAACTGTTTTCACTGAGTCTAAAAATGAGAACAATTATAATTATTAAATGATTTTCTAAACTTCTAATTTTTCATATATTTTTTGAAAAATAATGTTTTGTAAATAGCATAAACAGAAAAGACATTTCACATCCCTCTACACTATATTTAAATACTCCTGATATAATACCCTCTGTCTATCTAAGCAAATATATGTATCATGGCTCTCATACACATACGTATTCTTATCTTATCTGTTACAACACATACGTATTCTTATCTTATTTGGTACAGACGCTCCTTCTATACAGCAGATTATTGCTTCCTAAGTTTATGTATAGTTTGTGGTTGGTCCTGCATTCTTATTAGAATTTAAAATGATGAGAAATTGTTGGCTTTTCTGCTTACTTAAGATAACTCATTTCGCACACGAATTCAGGACGGGAATAAAGAAAACTTGAATGTGTTTGTTTTTGGATACGGAATAAAAAAGGTGTTTTTATCCTTATGTCTATCTGAGGATTGTATTAAGTTATTAAATGCCATATCTTAACTTCACGTTTTTTTTCTTTCTCTGTCTATCACGCTTCCGCCCGTCCACAGAAAAAAAATGACCCACTTTCCATGATTCAATCGTGCTGAAATTTTGAACATAGACTTTTATTACATGGCAATGGAAAATTTCAAAATTTCTGAGTGCTCGAATATACCGTATTTAAACAAATACTTTTTTATTTAGCCATCGATGCCCTATGGGTCTGTCACGGTGTTTCGTTCGGTGCGTATTATATTTAACATAACCAATATTTTTAGTACCTCACTTATATAAAGGATTTAAGTTTAAGAATTTTGCATTTGAGGTTTATTTATTCCAATTAGTTTAAATACAAGAAAGAATTGTGGCGTTATCTCTATCATTTGTGTTTCGGTAAGAGATCCACTTATAATTCGGAGAAGCTAACTTTAATATGTTTGCCCCTCTCTCAATCTCACTACACTTATAGCAAAATCAAATTTTCATCTGTTCGTGCGGGCAATTTTTTTATGTCCAATAAATCCATATACGTTGTTGAAATTGTATTGGTTGCTCATTGAAGTAATTTTAGATCCTATAAGAAGTGTGCTCACAAACTTGAATAAATTGCTGGGGCCAACACACTAATGTCATATTTTTATACACATCGAAACCCTTTGCTTTTTTTTTCGTTCAGTTACATAAAATTCAGAAGACTTACGTTTCACAAGAGCGTTTGAAGTTTTGTTATTTGAAAAGCCGGCGAGTTTTAAGAAATGTTCTTCGTGTCTATTAATAATTTTTACCCTGGCTATTCTTTTCGTCTATTTCAAATTACATTTTTAACGAATTTCATTTTTTAGAAGCTAATTAGCAACTAGGAAATTTGCCGCCCCAACAAACTCCAGCCCATTGCATTCTGTTGACTGATGTTTGATATTGTTAGGGTACTGTGTTTTTGCATTTACAACAGGAGCGACTCTCACATTATAAAAATCAATTAAGTGCTAGCAGATCAGTGTCACGTTATCACACTACATGTATTTTTTTAGTTCAATAGCATTAGTATCAAAAGAAATTATATGCAAATGGAGTTTACATTTTCTGCTACAAAAACGTTCACATACTTTAGGAGAGCTCCTTAATTTCATGTATTTTATAAAATTCTTTTTTAACGTGTTTTTAAAACAAAAAAATCATATTTCATTACATTGTTAGTTCCTTGCAGTGGCGTAGCTAGAGGGGGGTGGTGGGGGCAGTCCTCCCCGGGCTGCATACATTTAAGGGCGGCATTTGTGGGCAGTTAAAAAGTACAGCCATTTCCGACAACCACCCTTTAATTTTGTGAAGCTGTAAAACCAACGTGGAACAAAATTATTCATAATTTCAAGTTTTAATTAACGCGTCACACAACATTTGTTTGATTACATATTGTTTGTTATAACTAACGCAAACTCGTTAAAAAAAATTAAATTGCTCAAAAAGGAACATACTTGTTAGGAAAATATATTGGAATATGTAACAGACTACGATTTATATGGAAACTACACACAGAAACACGGGAACGCTGGGCCGAAAAATAAGTGCTATTAATATCTCCACTGCAGTTTTTGCGTGGAATTTCCACATACGTAGTATGATTCGCGAACAAGTACCTACATGGCATAGGGGTTTAATAATTGCCTTTTACTTGCAAGTAGTAATTTATGTCACTGTTCCAGTGTTCATAACAGTATTGTAATGGATCTATTAAAAAATTAAATTGATTTCGTTTTTATTACTGTGGGGAGAAAGATGTATATATTGTTTGGCAAGTCGTCTAGGGGTGTCATATTTTAAGTTATCCCCTCTCGCCTACACGCACTTACTTTAGTGATCTCGCGTAAACGACAATTAACAAACTAAAGTGTGAAATGTAACAATAATTTATTATACAATATTTACAATAATGGAAACTAGTTCCAGTTTGGCCTAAATTCATCATCATTGGGCCTGATCCAAATATAATAGTGATTATAGGGTAAATACTCAAATTCAAAGGTCGTCGCGCCCCGCTCTGTGGGGTGCTTGGTTCTGCACGCCCCTGGTTCAGTGTATGGCTTCAGGTCGTCGCACCCCGCTCCGTGAGGAGGATTTGGTTCTGCACACATCTTGTTCAGTGAGTTGCTTCACTTATGGCCCAGGTGAACTCGGTGATCACAGAAGTGTGAATAACCGGCTTCTATACGGATATGGTGTGTACCCGAATAGGCATCAAACAGTGTGGTTGGCGTCAGCGTCAGCGTTACTTTAGGAGTAAGGCTGGTAACGAGGAGTTGTCCTCAGGTGTGTCGATAGATGCAGGGGTGAGGTAGGGGTCGTATCCAAGTCGCTTAGAAAGTGGTGAGTCCAGTTCTTGGCCCAAATATATCGACTTTTCGTTTGGGCGGGGTTGCTGTCCGGAGCTCCAGTTGTCACCCGGTACAGGCGGGTGCCCAGAAACCAGAATAGATTCTGGTCAACGGGAATAATGCCGGTGTTGCAAAATAAATCCTCCCCCATACAGAGTCTCCCCCCGGAGGTTCCATTTTAAAACAAACTATCCCCCGGAGAAAATATTTTGCTCCCAATTAAAATAAATCCTCCCCTACCCTGTAAAATAATGTCTCCCCCGAAATAAATCCGCCCCCATCACACTTTCAATATTAAACAAAGAGAACATTAAAAAACAAAAGAATATAGAATACTTACTTTTGCATTGCTGTAATATTCATAATTGTTTACTATAATACTATTTATGGTAGTGACGCAGATATACAGAGATAAGAGGGGTTGAGGACCATATCGTTTGACACTTCTCAGGGGCGTAACCTAATTTAAAAAATTGCGTAATTACTTGATTTTTCCATTGTACAAATTGACGCACATGGAGATTTTGGTGTTTAAGGGCAATTGTTTTGTTTCATAAAGCAAGTTTTAAGTCTTTGAAGGCATGGGTTTTTGTTGTTATCAACGGCCAAGTCACACAAACGCTGGGTTTTCAGACATCCTTTGTTGAAGTCGGGGGAAAGGCGGTGGGAGTGACCCATTTAAGTAAAGGCACGGGAGGGGGGGGGCTAACAAAAATCAGGCTACGCTACTGACCTGTTTAACCTATAAACCGATTAAAACGTGTTTTATTTTAACTCTGTGCATGCAGTGTGTTAAGAGAAGCAGAGGGAAGGTGCTTTTTAAAACAATTTCTCCGGGGGCGAAGGTGCTAGTGATACTATATCAAGGGGTGACATTCCTGTTATGTGGCACTGGAAGGATCGGAGGAGTTTTATTGGTTTAGTCGTGATGGGATGGCATTTGGGCTCATAGCAGTGGGTTACGGATACGTATTGATGCTCCTGGGGAGAAAGCTTGACTAATAATATATATGTGTAATAACTTGTTCTTTTAAATTAGCGAGACATTTTTTCTCTATCAAACTATCAAATTTAAAAATTCAATAATTTACTAGACATTGGCTTCTGGCTTTTAAATCAATATGTTATTCAACACTGATGTATAATGTATATATGCTACAATAATAATGTGTCAGATTATTTCTATGACCAAAAACAAAAACAAAAAACACAACTGATTATAACAACAAAGCCTTAGCTACAATCGTCAATACTTTTATCACAATAGCTAGTATTTCAAATTGTATCTTTCAAATATAATAACAAGAAATACTAAACATACATACACACATACATAGATACACGCATGCATGCATATATGCATACATTCATCCATGCATCAATGCATAGATACATACATACTTATACACGTATACATACATACATTCATACGTACAAACATATGTACACACAATACATACATAAAAATACGTAAAGACACAAACATATTCTTATGTACAAACATGTATATGGATATAAAATCTATTTTATACATTGCAGACGCTCCTTCTGTACAGGAGATTATTGCGTCCTAAATACGGCCTAATCCGGCCGAATCAGTCAGGCCGATAGACCCATAAAACATACATATTTATAATAGCTCCCATTCGAGAAAATCCGGAATCCCTCCATGTTCACAAATCCGCCTCCAGCTCCGGCCATATTTCACTATGAAAATCCTAGTATTAATATATTTTGTGTGTGTGTGTTTGTGTGAAAATATTACTATTTTCCATACATTAAAATAAAATTTTATTAGAGTGAGCCTTAAAACTTTAAAATTTAAATTTATCATTTCAAATAATTCATTGCAGGACATTACAATAATATCAGGCACTAACTTAAATAATTTTATAACGATGAAATAAAATAGCCTACAAACGAATACGTACAAAAATGTGAAATAAGTGATAAGCTTACAAAAGGATTAGGGAAAGTTTTAAACATATTGTCCACGTTTGACTGTTCTATGTTGGGAAACAAGATGACAATCATTTCACACACACACACAACAGCGCATGTCACCAATTTAAAAAAATAACCCACCTCTAAGCTACAACTTCAATCTCTTGGGCTCTAGGATAATTGAATTTATACCTAATTAATTCCAAGGCACGCGAATTTCAAACTAGTTAAGCGTGCGCCTCACCTGTACTGTTATCTGAGCAATGCAATACATTTAACTTATCGGTAGACTCCAACCCTAGCTACGACACTTATTGTTTAAACGTGTAAACTAGTTCTTGTGTGTCTAAATTTTAGCATGCGCTGTGTTTCTTGAGACGGCTACACAAAAAATTAATTCCATTTAAAAGCTTTGCTACTATTTTTTAAAAGTAAACTTTAATCACTTGGATTTGCTAATTTTTGTGGTTGCAGTAAATGTTGTAAACTCTACTGGTAGAAGAAGAGTGATATTTTAAATTATTATAATGCACAAATAGAAATAGCAACTTTCGTTTAAATCCTAACTCGTGTTACAAACGCGATAAAAGACTTCGATGCTACGTTCTCGTATTAATTAAACATCTTTATATTTCCTTTTTATTTCTCTGTTATTCTTTTAAATAGCTCAGGGTATTTAACCAACTCAAAAATGTGTCTTTATGGGCATACAACCTCTTAACCTACAAATAGCTACGCCCCTGACTGAGCTTATGATTGCTGAATTCCCAATAATCATACACAAATGCATGTCGAACAAATACAAATTATGTTGTAAGTCATAAAGTTTAATAAAACAATTATTTATAATTTCAAATAATTAAGGGGAGAATTTATTTTAACAGGGGAGATTTCATTTTAAAACAATTTCTCCGGGGGCGAAATTGTTTTAAAATAAACTCTCCGGGGGAGACTTTGTTTTGGGGGAGGCTTTATTTCGTGACACCGGCTCTCCCACTACAAGGAATTCTACTTGATTCAATGCAAACTTTTTCTTTTCCATGTTTCATGTTTAGTCAATTTATGTGAACTAGATTTTTGAAAAAATATTTCATGGAGCAAAGCGATATGCTGTTAGGTCTATATCAGCCTAAACAATTGGTGAAGAAATTGAGTTGTGAGAATTCAGCAGACGTGGTTATATTTTTAGAACAAGAAGTGCAACGAAAATTGTTTTATTAATGGATAGAATGTAAAAGAAAATTTAAAAAAAAAACGCGTTGATCAAGTGCATATCATTGATTGAAAAAAATCGTATAAAATACCATATAAGACCATGTAACCTACTAAATGAAGAGTTTGCACATCAAATAAATTACTCTTTTGACATTGACAAAGAAAATTTCAATCTTGAAAGAAAAAGGATCCAGGTTTTTTTTGATGTACCTACACTACTAAGAGATTAATTTCGTTAGAAAATCGAGGGGAAAGACCTTTTTATCCATTCAAATTATTTCAAAAGTATAGTATAGATTGGAAAAATTATGTATTCAAATTAAAAATTGTAATTTTCTATAAAAAAAATTCTCAACAATTGCAATCAGTCTTGCTAGTTGCAAAAGGAGTTTTTTCAAACTTAAGTTAAAACACAACAAACAAAAAAAATAAAAAAATATTTTCATTCCATTAATAGTTATTTAAGATCGTAAATTCTTGCAACATTGATCATAGAACAAGATATTGCAAATAATTTGAAATTTTGACAGAATAATACACGATTTTTCTACTATGAAAGCTAGTTAAATAATTTTTAAATATTTTTACATACTAATGTTTACAATTTCTTTGTAAAAAAGCATTTATCTATAAATTAAATACAAAATAAAACCATATTAATTGGTAATGTTTTTTTTTAATACCATTTGCAACATGGGGAGGGGGACGACCTTAGTTACTTTCTTGTGGCCTTTAAAAACAGTATCTCTTATTTTTATAAGTATTTATTTAATGGTATATCATTTTATGCTCCCACTATTATTACTGAATTTACTGCTTACGTTAATATGACACGCAATGGTAAAAATGTTTCCCACCTTTACCTCGCTTCAATTACAATTATTGTTTAAAATGTTTATTAATTTATAAAATCCATCATATGATTGAATTTAGGAGCATTCCAAAAAATGAATTCACGCTATTTTGTGTGGTTTTTACCCCTACCCACTTGTCATACAAACGTAGACCACGTTTTCCACATGGCGTCACAAAGCACACACCACCCCCATAAAAACCGTATTTTCTATATGCAAATGACCATGTTTCAAATCAATTTTTAATCATTTAAGTATGTTTGTAGTGTAATGCAGCACTATAATTTCGTAACACGCATGCATTATCGGCATCCTTCCGTCTCGCGAGACGATGGTGCATCACCGTTGGGTTGGGTTGCATTTTCTCGAGTGGCTGTGCAGTCCTATCCTTGAGTGACAGTCTTTACCACAGTTTTTACACACGAGTTATGTGCTTCCCAATGTTTTGGCCTTTCTCCTAGCTCTTCTGTCTGCAGCCTCCTCCATTCTTTGCTCCTTAGCTTCTATGACGCCCTTTTTGACAACTGTGCGCCACGTAGATCGGTCTTCTGCCTTACACTCCCAGTCACTTGTATGTATTTTGGCTGCTTTCATGTCCCTTTGACAGACATCTTTAAATCGCAAGCGTGGGCGACCTGTTTTCCTCTTGCCTGAAGCAAGTTCACCATATAGGAGGTCCTTCGGGATGCGGCCGGGGCTTTTTCATTTGACATGTCCTAGCCACCTCAGGCGTCTTTCACTAAGAATTGAGAACATGCTTTGGGTATTGGCACGCGTTAGGACCTCACTATTAGGCACTTTTTCTTGCCATTTAATATCAAGGATGCGGCGCAAGCATCACAAATGGAAGCTGTTAAGCTTACGCTCTTGTGATGTATAAGTGGTCCATGTCTCGCTCCCATAGAGTAGTGTACTGATGACACAGGCTCGATAGACGCACAGATGGTTTTCTCCGTTAGCTTGGTGTTTTGCCAGACCCGCTTATTTAGTTTAGCAATTGTTGCGGCTGCCTTGCCAATTCTGCTGTTTATTTCTTATTCAAAGGACAGTGTATTGGAGACCTTAGATCCCAAGTAGGTGAAGCTGTCCACAACCTCCAAGTTTTCATTACCGATATTTATGGTAGGATGAGGTCGAATGTCTTGGGCCATGATGTTTGTCTTTTTCAAGCTGATTTGCAGACCAAATTCTTTGCAGGCATTGGAGAAGCTTGACACGAGTTGTTGCAAACCAGACTCTGTATGTGCTGTTAGTGCCGCATCATCCGCAAATAGTAGCTCTCGAATGAGGACATCCGTTATTTTGGTCTTGGCTTGGAGGCGGGCAGTGTTGAAAAGTCCTCCATCAGCTCTGGTATGTAACCAGATTCCCTCACTGCTATCCTTGAATGCGTATCGAAGAAGTACAGAGAAGAATATTGCAAAGAGTGTTGGTGCGAGTACACAACCTTGTTTAACTCCGCTGCTGACAGGGAAGGCCTCTGACTTAGCTCCATCAAACTGCACTGTGCCAAGCATATTTTCATGGAACTGTCTGATGATGGTAAGTAGGTGAGGGGGACAGTCAATTTTTGCCAGTATTCGGAATTGCCCGTTGCGACTGACTAAGTCGAAGGCTTTTGTAAGGTCCACAAATGCAATGTATAGTGGCATCTGCTGCTCTCTGCATTTTTCCTTGAGCTGTCGTATGGAGAACACCATGTCTATAGTAGACCGACCGGACCGGAAACCGCACTGAGATTCTGGATAGACACGGGATGCTAGGCTCTGTAAACGTGTTAGTATGACACGGGCATAGGCCTTTCCCACAATACTAAGGAGTGAAATGCCGCGATAGTTATTGCAATCACTCCTATCACCTTTTTTATATAGTGTCACTATATTTGCATCCTTTAGGTCTTGGGGGATGTAGCCCTGTTCCCAGCAGAGAGACAGAATCTCGTGCAATGGTTGGAGTAAAGCTGTCTTGCCACTCTTTAGAACCTCTGGTGGTATTCCGTCGTTTCCAGACGCTTTTCCACAAGCTAGACTGTCAATTACTTTGCTCAGCTCTTCCTGTGTGGGCACGACATCAATTTCTTCCATGAGTGGAATATCTGGGATGTCATCTAGAGCGGTGCTGGAGACTGTGGTAACTGTTGAATACAATTCCAGATAATGCTCAACCCATCGTTTTAGTTGTGCTGCCTGGTCTTGAATAATTTCTCCACTTTTGGACTTTAGGGGAGCAACTTTTGACGTCATGGGGCCCGTTGCCTTTTTGATGTTTTCGTACATGACTTTTGCATTGCCCATGTCTGCAGCTGATTGTATACTGAAACAGAGCTTAAGCCAGTAGGTATTGACACATTTACGTGCAACCTTTTGGGCAAGTGACTTAACTGTTTTTAAGACATGCAAATTGTCGGGTGTAGGCTTTTCCTTGTAAGCCATAAGAGCTTTCCTTTTTGCTTCAGTGCCGGGTTTCATCTCGCCCCAATGTTCATCAAACCAGTCTGTGTTTTTGTGAGATTTTTTGCCAAAGGCTTCTATTGCGGATGTATAGATTGTGTCTCTCAGATGCGTCCATTTGGAGTCAATGGTTACGCATGGGGACATCTTTGAGAGACTTTCCTTCACCTTGTCTTTGAACAGCTGCGCTATCGCAGGGTCTTTCGTGCAGGAGGTATTGATGTGAGGACTTCACATTTTTCGTTGTGTGGTATGAGTTTTTTCTCATTATTCGTACTTTGCTGGCGACAAGGGAATGATCCGTGTCACATTCGGCACTTTGAAAACTGCGAGTGAGTAGGACGCTAGCTAGATGTGCACGCCTGGTGATAATGAGGTCCAGCTGGTTCCATTGGTTGGATCGAGGGTGTCTCCAAGATACTTGATGTATATCCTTGCACTTGAAGAAAGTGTTGGTCACACACAAGCCTCGAGAGCAGCACAATTTCAGAAGCCTTTGTCCATTTTCATTTAACTTTCCTCTTCCAAATAGTCCAAGGCAGGTGGGCCAGGCTTCGTGGTCGCTCCCCACTCTAGCATTGAAATCTCCTAGGAGATAGATTGCCTCGTCTTTGTGGATGCTGGCTATTGCCTGGTCTAACGCTCCATAGAACTGGTCCTACTCTTCCGGAGTTGAATAGAGTGTTAGGGCATACACACTAAGAATGTTTGCTGGGCCCGCCGTTGTTCTGAGTGAGGATCCTCTCCGTGCCTGATGATGGGGTTTCAATGGATGGTAGAAGAGTGTTTTTAACAGCGAAACCCACACCATGCTGTCTAGGTTCGTCTTTCGGTCTGCCTTGCCAGAAGAAGGTGTAATTGGCCTCTTTGAGTGAACCATTGTCTGGGAGCCTGGTCTCCTGAAGGCATGCTATGTCAATCTTTAGCCTTTTAAGTTCTCTATTGATTATTCCTGTCTTCCATGAGTCGTTTATGGACTGCAGATCATCAGTGATGCCGGGTCACATAGTCCTCACTTTCCAGCTAGCAATTCGAAGAGCTGGGGTCTTCTTTTTCTTTTTTGTATTTCTTGGTGCAGGGCTTTGTGGCCCACTTGTTAAGTTGTACTCTAATCTCCACGCACCCAGTGGAGAAGGCAGGCCATGACGGGATAGCACCTATTTGACTGGGGGCTATCCAGTGAGACATTAGTAGTCTCTCCCACCGTCGGAAGCAGCCCCTGGCACCTAGCTCTACGTCAATTGAGCTTTGGCTTATAACCGGTAACTGCTGCTTCCCGTGTTTTGTCGACACCTTGCGACGACGCTGGAGTGTTCTCTCCAGAGGTGATGCAAGCCTGGGCGGGTATTATGGAGAATTAGCTGCTGACCATACAGCATATCCCCCCTCTCCACGTCAATGGTGTAACCAAGGGAACGACTTCCGTCGATGCAGCTTGGCTGCCATTGTCGTCGCAGGAGCTGCTGGTATGTACATAAGTCTTATGTAGGTGCTCCAATTCCTGATTTTCTTTCAGGGTTTACTCCCTTAGCCTTTCCCTCAAGGCAGGTATAGCCGCAAGGCAGCGGAGGATTTGTATTCGGAGTTTCCTTCTCCTAGATGAACTACCAGCCAAGGTTTTAACGAGCATCATCTACCCGTAGGGGTGCCAGAGCCGGGGTTTGAACCCGTCACCGATTTTATTTTTATTTTAGAATTCTTTGGTGCCGCAGCGCACTAACACTTTGACCACCGCGCCTCTGGCTGTGCAACTGATGTTACTATTGACCCACAATCTGGCTGTGCTACTGATGTTATTATTGTCCCACCATCTGGCTGTGCTACTGATGTTATTATTGACCAACATTCTGACTTGCTACTGATGTTATTATTGACCCACATTCTGGCTGTGCTACTGATGTTATTATTGTCCCACCATCTGGCTGTGCTAATGCTGTTTTTGACCCACATTCTGGCTATGCTAATGGTGTAATTATTGACCCACCTCCTGGCTGCGCTAATGGTGTTTTTATTGACTTACCTTCTGGCTGTGCTTCTGGTGTTATTAATGACCCACCTTCTGACTTGCTACTGATGTTATTATTGACCCACCTTCTGGCTGTGCTACTGATGTTATTATTGACCCACCTTCTGGCTGTGCTACTGATGTTATTATTGACCCACGTAACACGCATGAAGCCATGTAAAACGTCATTAAATAATGTGACATTAATCAAATATTTAAATAGAACTTTTACTTACAGTTGCGCGTTTTTGATGTGACGCAACATTAATTAATCATGCCCCCACTTCACAAATGTGTGAATCCCACTCCCCCGGCATGTGACGTCATTTATGGATGACTTCTAAAAAGGGAGGCAAATTGGAGCCTGCCCCGGGCGGTACAAGTTCTAGCTACGCCACTGGTTCCTTGAAGTAAAATTTCGACTAACAAATTATCCTCTCCTAATAAAGTGTGACCTGGGTCATTTGCCCCTTGCCCCCCTAACAACTCCACTGCGACTACCCAATATGTTATGATCAAGGGGGTAGCTGTCTCTATGTCACACTTTCGGGTTTTGTTCTTTTCTTATTTTATTAAGGAGAGTGGAGACCCGCAAAACAAATTCTGTGATTATTGTATTATGCTTACCCGTAGCATAGTGCTGGTGTTGTGCTCGTTTGGAATATGTTGATTTTTATCTCATGTTTCTCAATAACAAAATTAGTACAGCATTTTTTTGAAATCTAAAACGCCTGTAGAGTTAATATGATTCAAATTTTATATTCTTACTTTTCATTGTAACATTACTGTAGCTACTCCTAGCTCCGATGTTTAAAAATTAGCATCATTTTCATGTAACGGCTCAAGTGTAGCAACGGTATTAAGGAAATAATAATCAGTATTGTTTTTTAGTATTGTTCTTTTAACAATTTATAAAATATGTGAAAGTCCCTTTTGATACATGCGTATATAAAATATCAAAGTCACTTTTAAACAAAATAACAAACACAAAAATCGACCTTAATGGTGAGGATTTTGGAGTGGAAAACGTTTTTTTTTTCTTTATTTTAAGTTACTAAGGTTTTGCTTTAGCCATTGTAAATTTAATCTTGTGAAAAGTTTACGTTAAATCAAATCGTAAAAGATTTGTTCCGTTAGCGTCAAGCCGATGTGTGTACATTCAGTAGAGGTCACAAGTCATCCAAGCGAAGTATCTAACGTTGGCATCGCGGTCGTACTCTGTTGTAAAACCTCTGAGGACTTTTCTACGTGGAAATTTAAAAACTGAGACTTCCTCTAATTCAATCTTTGGAAAATCTTGGCAATTATAAGTAGACTTCTTTCCAAACTTGCAACAATACGGCTTAATAAAGACGTCACATTTATAGTATGTGTAATTCAAACCGTTTAGAATCTTATCACCAGAGCAAATAAATTCATAGTTGCTGTTATATTCCATCCCGGTCTCCTCTGCAGCAGTGAGCAGGTCAGATGAACATAAAAAAAGATGAAAAAAAAATTAAATACAAATTATTTTGTGTGAGTCTCAAAAATTTCAAAGGTAAAAAAGCAGCATGTAATGGTTTATTTACTAATTCAATATTTTAATCATAGTAATAGTTTAGCATCACCATTGATACTTTTGTCATAAACATGTAAACGTTTTGTAACAATATCAGATCATTTCTCACTTATTCCTCAATAAGTTTACTCAAAGTGAAATTTATTATTTTTTATTAATTTATTATTGTTTTTTAATTAAAGAGAGAAACTGAAACTTTTCACAACTTGGTAAAGACATATTTAAAAAACACATGAACTTTTTTTTAAAAGCATTGAAAAGTTTGAAGCAATAAAGTAACACCTAACGCTCTATGTCTTTTTTTTAGTCCAGTAATATATATATATATATTTATATATATATATAATCAAGTAGGTTTTATACAACAACGTTAATCCAGTTGCTGAATTCGATCGAATGTTTTTCTCCAAAGAAAAATTATATATAAACACTTGAAAATATACCCGGTATTCAATGGTAGACATTTGTAACAAAATATTTATACATTTTTCGTAAAATATAAAATCAGTTCTCACTTCAAGAACGAATTCAAAGTCAACTCACACTTTTTAGGGAGGACTACTTCTTTACGAAACATATTAAACTGCGATACTCCGACAGGATCGCGAACATTAATGATATGTAAAAAGGCTAAGACAATAATAATCATGTCGATAAAATATTACTAAACTTCTCAAAATGAACAATGTTGGCCAATTTAAATTACTCCAAAAAAAAATTTAAAAAAAAATAAACAATAAAAATTATTATAATAAATATTTAAAAACAAACAAAAAACAAACAAACAAAAACAATTAATAAAAACTCGAATGAGTATTTAAACGTTATGTAGAACAAGGAAAATCATTTCTGTTTAATTCAAGGTAAATCTAATGCGCGCTGCGCAATTTTCTATCATTAGTTCATTAGCATTCACAAAGTGGAAGACCCGATAAACTATCATTCTAGATTACACTAAAAGTGATCTCAAATAAAAAATTGTGAAATTAATTAAGAAAAACAATTTCTATCTACATATTGCTGCTAAAATAACGGGAGTTATAAGAAAAGATATTTCTCAAAATCCCTTCACCAAAGTTGTTCCAAATATTATAAGCTACCGTTTGGCGTTTGTTTTAACCCGATAGATGTTATGGTAAGCGAAATATTTTATCTCATCTTATATGTTACAGACACTCCTGCCGCACAGCTGATTATTGCATTCTACGTATATCTATGGCTCATTTATGGTTTTAGTTTAGTCCTGTATTCTTGTTAAAAATCTTGTTATAAATCAGGATAAATTGTTGGTTTTCCTGGTTTCTTCAGGCAACCCCATCCACGCCCAAATACCGGACGGGAAGAAAAAAACCCAACTTGTTTGAGTTTTTTCTTGCATTCGGGATAAGAAAGGTGTTTTTATCCTTATTTCTATCTAAGTGTTGTATTAAGTTATCTTTGTGTTGTATTTCTTAAGTAGAATTAATTTCTTTTTGTATAATTTAGGGCTGTTATCGATTAATTTAAATTTAATAGTTAATTTTTTTTTAAATTCCGAAAATTAGTTCATAATTTTGATTAAAGATGAAAATATGATGTATGACGTCATTAAAGTGATTTTTTCATAAAATGCCCATAACTTTAGTATATAATATAAAATAATTAGGATATATATTTAAATATAAGTAGTACAATTTAATTAATATCAATGGATTTTAAATTTGTGATTGGGAATTAAATACAAACAATGTTTATGTTTTAAAATAATTTTCCTTACAAAAACTGCCCATTTTAAAGCTTAATCTTAACAATTATTTTTTTTTTAAATGAAGAAGTTTGTACGTAACAAAAAAATAATTAATAATAACTCGGAAAAATATCTTTAATTTTAATCGCTTATCCCGATTAATATAATTTTAATCGATACATTTTTTTACCGATTATTCGAGAAATTAATCATATATTTCCGCAGCCGTAGTATAAATACTAATTTGCTCTTGGTTCTTCTATCCTCTAATATTTTAGGGTTTAAAGATTTCACTAATGACGTTACTCATGTAAATTTTGAATATTTTCCATTAATGACTCTGGCAGCTCTTTTTTTAATTTCTTCTAGTTCATCAATATTTTCTTTGGTGGATGGGTTCCATACAGAAGACGCATATTCTAGTATAGCTCTAGTAAGAACATTTGACCTTTCACGGCCGGAAATACTCATCTTTGTGCTTAATTTCCTGGTAATAATCCAGTAAACCTTTCGGTATTTTTTGGTCCGCACACATCCCTGTGATCTCCTTAACATATTTTCCAAAGACCAGGAGTCTTTATCCATTATGGCTCAGGAGGAGTTGCTGTTCAAGTCTCGAACAGACGGGCCACACATTTCTAATATATGTATGCAATTCTTCCGAAAGAAAAAGAAACTAAAAAAATATAAACAAACACATTTAAGGACCTTAAGGGTAAAGCGCAAGCTGTAAAAATTAATGGATCTTAATCAGCACGAATAACGGTTAACTCAGGAGTTTATCAAGGAACTGTGTTAGGTCCCCTACTCTTTTTTTAAAATTGATATAAATTGTTTACCCGAAAAAAATCTCAATGAGCAGTAAAATACCAACCAAAATAATAATAATAAAATAAATAAATAAATAATAATAATAATAATAATAATAATATGATAATTTATATAGCGCTGTATCCAAGCAAGGAGCCAGGCTCACAGCGCTTTACATGGAAACAACAATACATATATAAATAAAAAGAAACATTCATAGCATATTAACTACATAAATAACAATACGGTATACTCAATACATCAGCTACGTTGATCATTTAAAGAAATGTGGTTTTATTATTTTTGAAAATAAATTTTAAAAAGATATGTCTTAAGTGCAGTCTTGAATGACTTATCAGTCGAAATGCTACGGATGTGTAATGGAAGAGAATTCCATTGTTTGGCTGCACAAAAGGAGAATGACCTTTCGCCAATTGTTTTAGTTCTTATCTTAGGAACACAGAGAATGCGTGTATCCGCAGAGGAGCGTAGCTGACGACTTGGTGAGTAGACTGACAAAAGTTCAGTAAGATATGAAGGGCTTGAGTCAGAAAAGAAGTTGTGACACAGAACGGCCAGTTTGTAATCGATTCGGGCTTGTATAGGTAGCCAATAAAGTGAGTAAAGTAGCGGAGTAACTTGGTCATGTTTTTTTGCCCTTAGAACTAATCTGGCAGCTGAATTTTGAACTCTCTGTAGTTGTTCAATGTTTTGTTTTGGCGCACCTGACAGAAGAGAATCGCAGTAATCCATACGAGCTAGAACAAGAGAACAGACTAGAGTTTTTGTAGCACTATCTGTTAAGTAATGACGGATTGAACTGATCTGACGAATGGCAGTATAGGCAGAGCGACAAATGTGATTGATGAAGTTGTTGATAGACATGTTGTCAGAAATAATGTAGCCAAGATTCCTAGTCGATGTTTTGAACAGTATATCAGTACTAGCCACCTGAATAGAATTTGGAAGAATCAAAGTACTGCGGGATTTATTGTTACAGAATAGCAGTGCTTCTGTCTTATAATCATTCAGTTTGAGCTTGCTTAGAGTCATCCAAGACTTTACCTCACCAATGCACTCCTGCATCAATTGGACAGTGAAGTCAATATCAGAGAGATCAGTGTGAGTGTAAAGTTGAGTATCATCTGCAAATGATTGGCTTTTAACTGAATGATTTTCGAGCAGTAGAAGTAGTGGCCTTGTATACAGCACGAAAAGTACCGGACCCAAAACGGAGCCTTGAGGCACACCATAAACCAAGTCAGCTCTGTAAGAGATACAGTCATCTACTGATACCACTTGTGATCTTTTAGATATGTATGATTGAAACCAAGCCAGAACTGAGCCAGAAATCCCAAAATAATTTTGCATGCCTTTTAAGTGATGTTTGATGGTCGACGGTGTCAAAAGCAGCACTTAGATCTAAGAGGACCAATATAGAGATTTGTCCACTGTCTAGTGCAAGTAGGAGATCATTTGTTACCTTTAACAGGATGGTCTCTGTGCTATGAGAAAGTCTGTAGGCCGACTGATTGGGACTTAGAAGAGTGTTGTCGTTAAGATAAAAAAAAGTTCTTTTAAGACAATTTTTTTCAATGACCTTAGACACAAATGAAATATTTGATACTGGTCGATAGTTATTTAAATTATTTTGATCTAACCCTTGCTTTTTCAGCAAGCGTTTTATTACAGCAGATTTACATACCAATGGAAAAGTACCAGATTTTAGACTCTCATTTACAATATGTGTTATTGTTGGGAGTAAAAGATCTAATGACTCAACAAATAATGGAGTGGGGATTGGATCAAGAGAACATGACGTTGGTTTAGATTTTAGAATAACAGCTTTGACCTCGTTTTCCGTAACAGGGTGGAACTTTTCAAAGGAAGAACTCACAGCAAAACAGGAAGATACATTATGTGGGGGTACCATTGTTCTGTCAAGCTCAGCCCTAATGTCAGCATTTTGTTCGTAAAAAATTACAAAATATATCTGGTGCTGATGCAACGGATATACAGAAGGAAGGGCCACAGCCTTACTACTCCCTCTGAGATTATTGCATACATGAAAAAGCTGCCTACTAGTACTACTTGTGAGTATTTTATTACAATAGTACAAAGTTTTTGCTTGATGTACAATGTTAGTCACACATCGCTTGGCAGTGGAACAAATTTGCTTGTGAACGATGAGTCTTGATCTCAACCAAGTATGTTCTTGTAAATAAATGTACAGCAATTGGGGCATCTACAAGTAGTTTGTAGATAAACATTATGATCATTCCGGGAGCTCCCTCGACGGCAATGGCGCCAATCTGCATGGACGCATGTCGTTCCCTTGCTTACACCGTTGACGTAGAGAGGTATATGCGGTATGGGAAACAGCTAATTTTTAGTAATACCCACCAGGCCTGCATCCCCGCTGAAGAAGACGCTCCAGCCTCTCAAAGCACAATGTACAAAAAAGCATTTTACAACCCAACCCAACACAGATAAACTATCGTCTCTTGAGACAGAAAGATTCCGATATAAAAAGATACTCGTAATCTTGTTGGAGTCGCAGTATTATCAGACATAACAAAAACCCGTTTGATTGCATGTATTTAACAACAAGCACAAACACACACAGACACAGAGTGGGATACATTCATCACAAAATGACATCAAATTTTTTTTTCTTTTCAAATCCTTTAAATTACGAGAAGTGTCTGTTTGAGCCTTTCCTTGCTTGACGAAAAAACTTTTGATCAAAACTTTAGCCCAGTTCCTTTTCAGCTAGCGAGCTGAAACTTTGCAGGCAGACTCGTGCCGACGATAAAAATGCTGTATTAAAATTTCAGATCGATTGAATGTACTTTAATTGAATTATTGAATTTTTTTATATTTATCTCTATGTGTCGTGGTGCGTATTATGTTCAAAAACTTTCTTGTCGACCATAAGGTAAGTATTATATTGACAATTCTTGTTCAAAATATATTCACGATCGGTTAGACATGATTTACAACAAATTACTTTTTTTTTTTTTTTGGGGGGGGGGGGGGGGGG
>MUZC01001341.1:692495-741838 GCA_002072015.1 Radix auricularia
TTAAACTTTTCCAAAAGGATATTATCAGTGGCTGAGAAATAGTGCCACTCAGGGATCTGTGATATTATAAAATCATGACCCTAGAAATGAAATGCACCCTTCAAATAGTTCACAAAATTGCTCCTCTTTAAAAAAAAATACAATTCCGCTTTTTAACCCCACTCTTACAACAGTGTATAAACACTTATACACGTACCATAATATTATTTAAAATCCCGGCGCAAGGGCTCATTTCTTCTAAAATCAAGCATAATGTAAAAACCATCTCTGAAAAAATCATTGGAGATTGTTCTTCTCATTAACAGTTTTTAAGTCACATTCAATGATTTCCCGTTATCTTTTATTCAAGCACCCATGCAGATCGCATCGGCAGAAACTTGTGTTCATAACACTAACGGAATTTTTCATAATCCAGTGCATAATTTTAACTATACATAAAAGATTACGTGGTAACGTCTTTTCAATATTTAATTTCACTTTTAGCAATCTATGAAATAAATCGTTATTTCACAACTAATACAAACACACAGTCACACGCACACACAGACGCACATACACACATAAACATAAACACACTCACACACATGCATATTCACACAATCAGATTATAATCAAGATAAAAAAGTAACATCAAATAAATTAATAGAATAAAAGCTTCATGACGCCACTTAATGTTTTTTTTTTACGGCGCGCAAAACCACACCCTCTGTTAATCTCAAACCCAAAATCATTATGATTTTTACGTCTATATTTTCAATTTTAAAAAAGTAATCAAGAGTTGCGTGGTATAGGGGCTTCTGACTGACGGACGGAAATGTGCTTAGGCGCATTATTATATAGATATACTAGACTAGATTAGGCCGGGGCACCGTGGCGCCTAAAGCACCCACTTTTTTTTTAGGGCGCCTACGACCCAACCTTTGTTAAAGCCCAACCAACTTGTCCTTTTTTGATAAATACGAAATATTAAACTTTCTGAAATGTACGCAAAGCATTTACTAATAGGCGTTGTATTTTGCGCATCGATGCACACCAAACAATGACGTCATTTTAAATATTTTTACAGCGCTAATAACCACACGATTTTTCAACTAACTGGTCTCAGCGTTCCACATCCAGTGAGTGAGTGACCTGGGCTTTTATATTATTTATGTTAGTCCTGTGATCGTAGAGGTATTTTGGAGCACATGGACACATCAACAGACAGGGATCTGCCTATTTTTCTAATTTTTTGCGGTGGTCAATAAATCATTCAAAATCAGCCTAACACATTTTTTTATGTTGTGTAGTCAAACCAACTTTTCCTAAGGCTACCTCTCAGCCTACCTCCTCTTAAAGTTCCTAGAAGGAGGATTTTTGTCAAGCTGTCATGTCGCAGCATTTGGCAAAAATCTTAAATTTCTTAATCTCGCTATACTGGTTTATTGAAGACATCCAGTGGAGGTTATTCTGTCAAAGACATAATCATTGGTCTTGTGTTTTTTATAAAAGATTTTGAGAATGTTTCGCATTCATCTGCTTTCAAATGCCTTCAGCTTTCTTTCAGCTGTTACTAGCAGTGCCCAGGTTGTACATCAATTCAGGATAATAGTTTTTAAAAAGAGCTTGGTTTAGCCTGAGATTTGTTGAAAGGCCCATATTTGGCTGTTTCATATTTTGATTAATTTTGTCATTGCTGCCATAGCCGATTTTCAGCTTCACCAGTATCATCGCTAGAAAAAATTGCTCCAAGTTATTTGAAGTTTTTTTTTTGTTTCTTTATTACAATGCAAACCATATTTGCAACTGAATTGTTAATCAATGTCTTGCTTATCATTAACATAACTTCATACAATGTTTTGAAGAAGCAACGATGAAATCTTATTCAAATCTTTCTTTGAGTTAATCAAGACGAAATCGATTGTAAGTTTATGTTAATTGAAAGCGTATTTCTCAATTATAATAACGCTCCTATGAAATACTACATTTTTAAAATGCTAAATGTCAACTGGAAAGAGAAAAGAATAACTTCCCATTTTAGAAAAAGAAGATATAGGAAAACAAATAAAACAACACGAGTTACCTTCCTGGCAATCCGTATAATATTTGGCAGGGTTCTGGCAGACGAGTTCTATTTTATTGTGATCGATTTTAATTTCGGTTATAATTTTGCCATGACATTCGTAATTTATCTTTTCTTTAGCTGGAGTAGATTTCTTGGCACTGATGATGAGCAGGAAGAAGCACATGATGACAACGTACTTCATCATTTTGGTGGCGCTCAATCCGGAGACTGACAGCATAGAGATCTTTTACTACATTTTATAGTCTCCTCACAAGTGGAACAATCTTTAACAAATCAAACTTCATAACTGCTCTTCGTCTTTTTGGTTTCTTGTTGTTTACTGGATCTGTTGGCATTAAACGTTTTAAAATGTGATTTTTACTAGCGACTTTTGCAAATCTTATTATTACGGGTGTTTCCTGACATCAACATGTCCATCGGAAATGTCTGTTTCATTATCTTGTACTCAAACTGGAAGGAACTAGTAAACAATAGCTTATTACGATAGTGTACGTACATTTTTAATGTGCCTGCTTAGTTCAGTGAACAACAGGTCGTTTGGTGCTTTGGGTAAAATATGTGTGTTCATTGTTTTGTGCTTTATTGTTTTGTTTTAAAAGATCTTGACTCGATCCCTGTGAAGCTAATTTTAATTGCAGATACGTACATTTAGAGGGGAACAACTAGTTGAAGAAACTAATACAACGGTCTTACGAATTATACTACTGACACCATTGAGCCGAGTGCAAGTTGACAATCAAAGATGTTTACATCATTTGGGCCAACAACCAAACGAGACATTAACCAGCACAATTAAGTATCTTTTGGCATTAAACTGAGTCGTTATCCAATATGTCAAATAAAGTAATCGCCTTTGTTTTCAGGAGGTCGTTAGCGGTGCAGAAAACTAAAAATACACTTGGTGACCGTGTCGTCTTTAGTTAAGTTACCGTTTAATTGCGGAGCTCATTCAGGCAGCTGTTGCCTAACGTGAATTTCATTTTTGCAAGGTCTGCGTTTAAGTGCACTTAAACCTGAATGCTGCAACCAAGCTGGGAATGACATGCAAGCAGAGAATAACGAGCAAGCAAGAAAATACAAGCAAACAGGTAATTACAAGCAAGCAGAAAAGGAGTATCAAACAGGGAATAGTGTAAAAAAAATCAGTCAGATTAAAGTTATTATATGAAATGATTTGTTAGTGTCTCCCATTCTGCAAAATCTTTAATTGTACACAATCCTCCCCCCACCCCATGTTTTAAAATCCCCCCAACAACAATTGTAAAAGCTTCAATTTCTCTTTTATTTTATTATCTTGTCGTCTTATTTTAACTTTACTTGCGCGTTAAAAAAAATAAAAATGTATTTTGTTTTATGCAACACTCATAGCATCACTCTAATTATAATACACATTGCATCGGCCTCGTACATATATGAATACAAAAATGCATTAACCTTCGCTCTCAAAAATAAATCATGGCTCTCATACACATAACATACTTGTAATACATATAGCCAGTGGTGTCGCTAGGGGGGTGCGGAGGGGGCGGGCCGCCCCGGGTGACACCATCAAGGGGGTGACACCAGACCATAAAATTCTATATATCCCCGTTATTTTGCACTGGAAAACCCTGAGGAGTTCTATGGATTAAATCATGAGGGGGTGACACCATTAGCTACCGCCCCGGGTGACACCAACCCTAGTTACGCCTCTGCATATAGCTTTACTTTAATACATCAGCATGGCTTAATTACATATATCATCGCTCTAAAATATAAAGGATCGCTCTAATACACATGTAAGCTCACTATTGATTTTCTTGACTCCTGCAGACATAAGACTCTGACATCCATGCAACCACAAGAGATGAGTTGACCCCAAACAGGTGAAGCTGTCCTCGAACAACAAGTTTTCATTGTCGATATTAATGGTAGGAGATAAACAAGTTTTAGAACAAGTTACTTAATTTGCGCTGCTAAGTGGCGCGGGAGACATCACAGACTACCCATCAGCATGAAACTTTCGTTTGGAGTTCACAATTTTCATATTTCATATAGGAAATGAATCATATCCCCCCACCCCCCACTACACCTGAACTGTTTTCACTGAATCTAAAAATGAGAAAAATTATAATTTAAAAATAATTGTTAAACTTTAAAAGACTTTTTTTAAAATACGAAGCATGTTTTGTAAATAGCTTGAAAATAAAAGACACTTTACATCTATTTATAACATACTTATATGTTCCTGACACAATCCCCTCTCTTTCTATTTAAGCACATTTATCCTTCTCATAGTCTATAGATAATCATAACATCACTCTCATACACCTACCATCACTTTCATACATACATAACACTTTTATACATAAAGTATCTCTTTCAATAAATGGTATCACACTCACACAAAAAGAATTGGTCTCATAAATACATACGTAAACACTGACATGCATATACAGTTGCTCTAATATATAGAATATAGCATGGCTCTCTACACAAAATTTCTTATTCATATTTTATCTGCTACTGTATTACAGATGGGCTCCGTCTATACAGAAAATTATTTGTGCCCTAAGTTTATTTATGGTTTTTGTTTAGTATTGCATTCTTATTAGAGTTTTAAATAGTGATAACTTGTTGGATTTCGCGGGTTTTTTTCAGGCAACCCATTCCACGCCAAAAAAACAGGGCGGGAAGAAAGAAAAAATGTATGTGTTTGTTCTTGGATACGGAATAAGAAAGGCGTTTATCCTTATGTCTATCTGAGGGTTGTATTAAGTTATCTTTGTGTTGTGTTTAGAAATTAGAATTTATCGCTGTATGTATATTTACTAATATACCCTTGGTTCTTCTATGCTCTAGTGTTTTCAAGGTTTTATGATTTAACTAATAATGCGTCTTGTGAGTTTTGAATATTCTCCAGTAATGAATCTTGCAGCTGTTTTTTGAATTTGTTCTAATTTATCAATGTTTCTTTTGGTTGATGGGTCCCATACAGAAGAAGCATATTCTAATATGGGTGTCACGACGGTGAGGTAGCATTTTGGTTTTATATATTTTTTTTATATTTGTAAAGGTTTAACTTTATAAAACCTTAAGTTTTGTTTGATTTTTTAATAACTTATTTGACATGGGGATTCCATGACAGTTTCTCATTTACTATGACTCCTAAGTATTTTTAATCTTTAGTTTGGGTTAGTTCTTCTCCATGAATGAAGTGTTTTGAATTTATTTGTTTCTTTTTCTTCGTTCTCTTAGCAGTGGACACTTTTCTGGTAGGGAGAGCATAATCCAGTTAGTTTCCAATTGTATTAATTCATCTAAGTCTTTTTGTACAATTGTGTTATCTTATTGTGACGTAATTGTTCTATAGACACGACTGACACAATAAAGCAAAGGTGCACAATTTTTCATTCAAACACGTTACATTGTTGGTTGAATAGGATAGATGAGGTGTGTTTTAGAGTCACAAACACAGTTGTTATCTTTACTACTGTTTTTTTTTTTTAAATATATAATTTTTTTAAAGATCCATTTTGTTTGAGGGTTAAAAACGCAAGTGCGAAGCGAAGTGTTCATTATGTTTGCTTGGGTCTCGTTATCAGCATTAGTTATCAGGCCTGTCCATGTGACATATTTTTCTGTCCCATTCCATCCCGTCCCATGGACGTTTCCCATTTGAATCCCATGGGAAAACATTCCTATTAATAAGCCTGTCAGTTATATTGTTTTAAACGTTTAGTAAGGCAATGCCTGTTGTTTTCTTTTCAATCTTTACTTACAAATGGGCAGTAACTTCTTATTGTTGTCTTTAAAAATTACATGGTTGACATTACGGATTTCTAGCAATGCATCATGAAGTCAATGACAGATTTTATTTGGGGTTGAAAATTAACACTAAACAATTTATTTTTCAGTAGTGTCATGAATAACGTTATATTTAACGTGAAACGTAACTGTTAATTTAGTTTTATTTATTATCACCGTACATGAAAAAAAAATATACAGGTATTTTTTTGAATTTTATAAAAGTGAACTGACGTAATTAACCATCTATGGTGTAATAAAGTAGAAAGTAGCATGTTCAGTTATTTAGCTAATTATTGTTTGATGCTTGTCCTGTGAAAAATTGAAAGAATGAGAAGAGATCACGTGACAGAAGTGAGAGGATAGACCAGAATGCATTGGTGAGAGAGAGGCAAGCTGGTTGTTGTCAGGGACACATTATGAAGTTATTGGGTTTTCCCTGACATGTAAATGTGTTACTTATGTTTGGTGCGGTGCGGTGCGCACGATATGAAAGGGTATGACGTAAGTGTGTGAGCGTGACGTAGTAGGAGAGAGACAGTTGGTGTGAGCGAGAGATAGGACGTGTTCGTTAATGGTGTAACCTTTTGTTGTAAATAAAGTTAGAGATGTTCAGAAGTGTTGGAGTTATTACTTGAGTTGATCTGTCCGTTTGGTCATAACAAGTAACCCAGTCAACGACGTAACATTGGGGGCTACCGCCTGGGATTATTGTGGACCAAGGCAGAAAAAAAACTCAGGTGTCCGGTTTGCACCAGACGTCAGACGTCCTTCTACTTTCAACAAGGTTAGTAGTGTACTCGCTCCACCGTTGTCAGTGACGAGCGTGCCTTCGGTGGTGGTTTACTTGAGTCATCAAAACGTGGACAGTTGAGTACACATTCCGTGTGCTGTCGCCGTGATCCATCGCAACGTGAACAGTTGAGTACACATTCCGTGTGCTGTCGCCGTGAGTCATCACAACGTGGACAGTAAGTAGACATTCCGTGTGCTGTCGCCGTGAGTCATCACGACGTGGACAGTTGAGTACACATTCTGTGTGCTGTCGCCGTGAGTCATCGCAACGTGAACAGTTGAGTACACATTCCGTGTGCTGTCGCCGTGAGTCATCACAACGTGGACAGTTCAGTACACATTCCGTGTGCTGTCGCCGTGAGTCATCACAACGTGGACAGTGAAGTACACATTCCGTGTGCTGTCGCCGTGAGTCATCACAACGTGGACAGTTGAGTACACATTCCGTGTGCTGTCGCCGTGAGTCACACAACGTGGACAGTGAAGTACACATTCCGTGTGCTGTGTGTGAGTCATCACAACATTGGGTTGGACACTTTTGTTCTAGGATTTTATGATGGACATTGGCAGTGTATATGGTTCTAAGTTACGTAAGTAGTTATATAGTAAGAAGTGATTGTGGTATATTTTTTTTCTTCTGTTTTCTATAATACAAATTTGTAAATATAAGTTACATAAAATAATGGCAGGGATTGATAGATGGTGGGTAAACAAAATTGAAGAAGTTAGGTTGAAGTGGAAAAAAGACGCTGAAGAATCTCTGAGACAAAATGAAGAGAGACAGAGACAGCGACAGAAAAAAGATGAAAAGAAACTGAGACAATACGAAAAAAGACAGGCAGCATTAGAGGCAAAAAGACAGAGAAGGGCTATGGATGAGACGGAAGACTATGCCCGTGACGATAGCAAGGGTGAAGAACTTTACGGATTAGCCAGCATTTATTTTGAAGATCCGTATCTGACGGAAGAAGCTTATAGGGTGGCGGACCCGCAATCTGGCCAGTTTGAGTATTATAGATACGAAAATCCCAAGAAGCCGGTTAACGTCATCAAGTATAAAAAGGAAAACATGATCCAGGGTGGTCAAAAGTACAATAGTAAAACAATTAGTGAATGTCGTGAGAAGGTTCCTAAGAACAGAAAACATAATATAAGGAAAGATGAAGTATCTGAGAGGAATGAAAAAGAAATTATGTTCCTTAGAAACCGTGATGCCGAAAATGAGAAAGAAATAGAGTGGTTACAAAAACAGTATTCAAGGAAAGATGAAGAATCACAGAAGAAAGAAAAAGAAATAAGGTTTCTTACAAACCGTGCTGCCGAAAATAAGAAAGAAATAGATGGGTTAAACTGGGAATTAGCAGACAAACTTAGCCTCGTGGACAGGTTAAAAACATCATTGTTCGACAAAGACAAGGAAATCACAGGACATAAAATGACAGTAAATGATTTACAAGCAAAATTGGATAGAGTTCAATTTAGACTTACCGAGGTGGAAAGGGAAGCCGAGAATTACAAAACAGAACTAAAGGAAGCTAAAGATGGATTAGCAATGGTAATTGTCGAAAAGCACAGCTTGTTAGCTCAAGCTAATAAAGAAAAAGCTAACTTGCTCAAAATAACTAAGGACAAAGATGAGTTAGAAAAATTAAAGAGTGACCGCAAAACAAAATTAGATGAAAAGGAAAACGAGACAGTAAGCTTAAAATTGAAAATTGACTCAATGGAGAGAGAGTTGTCTAGTTTCATAGATATAGTCAAGATTAAAGAGGAAAAACTGATAGAAAGTGATACAAATATAGTTATTGCTAACACAAAAACAGCAGATCTGAGTAAAGCCTTAGCTGAAAGGGACGATTTACAAGAGCAATTGAAGACGGAGCACAAAATAAAACAAAATGAAGCTGAATTGAAGTACATGAACTTGAACATGAAAAATACTGAACTGGAAAAAGTATATTCTAGCTTGATAAAGAGTAAAGACGTAGAGCTAGCAGAGATGGAGTTAAACTTAATGATTGCAAACCAAAATATAACAGGGCTGAATAAGACACTGACTGATACAGATGGAATTGTAGAAAAATTACAGAAGGAGCTAAAGGAAATAAAGATAGAGAATGAATATATTAAAGAAAGAATGACTCAGAAAGAAGAAGAGAATACGGCGTTAACAATAAAGGTAGCACATAACAAAGAAGACATATTAGAATTATGGAGAATCATAAGGGAAAAAGAAGAGAGAATGTCTAACTTGATGCTGAGATTAACAGAGAATGATACTGATATGACAGCGGGGGTGCAGAAACGGTCCAAAAGTTCTCAATTACTAATTGAGAAGGAACAATATATGGCTCAAAATCATCAGGTGTACAAGGAAGAAAGTATTTACCCATATAGTAAAGATGAGTATCATTGGGTTATAGGAGCCTGGCAGACAAAAGTTGACGAAAATCAGAGGGTTTCAGATGAATTGGAAGTTGAGCAAATGGCCGAGCCGATTAAAACCACAGAGGTGGAAAAACCTACAGATTTTGAATTTGATGAATACAGGGATAGACATGCCACGCAGGGTGGGGAAATGGTGATAGTCCACAATGAGAATAATAATGAAACTAATAACTGCTGCAGTGGGTTCACAGTGCAATGTATGTGCTCAAATGAACATTGTTTTGTACGGCAAGACAAAGGTGACGCTTATGACCTCCATAAACACACAAAGACAAATACAGAGTTACACATGGACAGGGACAGTGACAATGTGCGGTCAAGACTGGCCAGAAATCAAAAGACCTTGACCGACAACTCACAGGACAGGTTTACGCGAAAAAGAGAGGACGGTCTTGCTTTTTCGTTACGCCTAATGTGTTTATTAATCTTTGGGGTCCTCAAGGAAATATTGCGCCGTGTGGGGGCAGATGGCTGGTACGCCGAGTTATTAAAAGACATACACATGAAATGTCAAAAGTTTAATAGAGGTCAGGGTTATATTGACACCTGTTGCAACATATTTTTTGCCATGTGGGAAGGGCCGCGTAGGTCTGCGATAGGATACATCCGCCTGTATAATGGAAACAAGGGTCGATTTTTTATTACTATAGGTGACAAAAGATATATACCACCATCAAGATCAATGGCTTTTATTTTTTAGGTAATTTTTGGGTTTGAATTTTAGAGTCTAGGTGATCTCGTGCGATTATTTGATATGTGTTGTGATATTTCTGAGGTTCATGACCAGTATATTTACATTGTAGTTATTATATGTACTAAAGATGTGATTTTTGTGTCATGACAATTTTTTTTGATGATGTAAACAATTGTGTACCTGGAGACCTCAGAAAATGTTTGTAAATAAGATGTAATAATGATGATAGATTCTTATGATGAGTTTTCCATGAAATAGATTATGATTGCACTATTCCGATAATTATGCTATTTATGGTTATAAAGGTTTTTTTATAATTTAATTGCTCTCTAATGATTTGATGTTTATTGATGAGTATTATTATCAATGTTTATGTTTAAGATATATAATTATATAGGTGGGTATGGATGGATTGGAGATCTCCATAACCCCCAGCGTCCCATGCACTATGGGGACATTAAATATACATAGAGAGTCCCACTGTGGGGACTATAAAGATACATGGAGAGTCCCACTGTGGGGACTATAAAGATACATGGAGAGTCCCACTGTGGGGACTATAAAGATACATAGAGAGTCCCAATATGGGGACTATAAAGATACATGTAGAGTCCCACTATAGGGACTATAAAGATACATGTAGAGTCCCACTATGGGGACTGCATTGATGACAAAGATGTTAAAGTTTTTTTGGTTTTGTTTTGTAATTGTATTGTTTGCGTTTGCAAACCACAATGAATCTATGCCCTGATTGTTTTTTTAATGTGGGAAAGATGGTGTATCCTACATGTGTAGATTTAACTCCCTAAGTTAAATCTAAAGTGAAGAGGGGGGATATGTCAGGGAAACATTATGAAGTTATTGGGTTTTCCCTGACATGTAAATGTGTTACTTATGTTTGGTGCGGTGCGGTGCGCACGATATGAAAGGGTATGACGTAAGTGTGTGAGCGTGACGTAGTAGGAGAGAGACAGTTGGTGTGAGCGAGAGATAGGCGTGTTCGTTAATGGTGGAACCTTTTGTTGTAAATAAAGTTAGAGATGTTCAGAAGTGTTGGAGTTATTACTTGAGTTGATCTGTCCGTTTGGTCATAACAAGTAACCCAGTCAACGACGTAACAGTTGCCAAGTGAATACTGAAGTTTCGTCTTGTATAATTGTATACATCAATCTGCAAATTCATCGTAAGTTACGGTATTAAATTTATGTTGTATACTTTGAGGATTTCAAATTGGTCCTTGTGTGAAAGATGTTGTTGTTTAATAACGCTTACGATAACACAGGAAAACAAGCCAGACACAATGTTGAAATCCCCATTGCACCAGAGTCTAAAAATACTTGAAAAAATATAGAATATGCCTTGATAATTTTCCTCTCAACTAGAAAATAATTTATTTATGAACGTGATAACATAAATACAGTATTTAAAGTCTTTTAAAACCACGTCCTCAGCAACCCTTGTGATTAATATACTCTCCAACCTAACTTTCTAAAATGTAACAGAATCTGCTATACTTTTAAAGCCGTATTTATAACAATTATATATAACTTATGATTTGTGCAGCGTTTTTAATACACATTTAGTGTTATTATCAGATAGTCTCTGACAATAAAAAAACAAGAACAAGTATGGGTTTTTTTTTTTTTCAAGTTTATTTAATTTCAGGATTAGATTATCCGACATGTTGTTGTTGCCATTTTAATATATATTTGAAGGTTTTCAAACAAACAAAAATTTTAAAAAAAATTAAATAATCAAGGTTGTAATACTTTTCGATTTCTTGGCGCCATTTCGTTTATTATTGACTGACTTCACAAGTAGTCCACTTCCAACTCCTTTTTAAAGCCGTTTTGTTATACTCTGTTTCATAACCCTTGATGACTCTTCCTTTGGGAACTTTAAAGTGGTCACTGTTCTCAACTGTCGATACATCATCACATTTGCCAAAAAACTTTTTAACGAATTTGCAACATAATGGAATAAAAATGGTATCTTTGTCACTCTCTGAGTATCCGGCATGCATTCCATTTATAAACCTTTCATTCGTGCAAGAAAATTTTCTGTTTTCCCATATTTCCTGAATGCCATATTCAACTGTAGTAGATGGGCAGGTCGGACGAACATGGAAAAGATCAGAAATAAATATTTTAAAAATTAATTTTGACTGCAATATAAAAAAAAATATTTTAAATTTTTAAACGAAAAGATACTTTTTCATTTTTTATTAATTTTTTTTTTGCTTCGTCTGAAAACAGGTTAAGTTGAGTTTAAAAATGTAAAAATGTAGTTACATGTATTAGCTTACATTAAGCGTGTTGTAATTTAGCAGTTAAAACCTGAAATTTCTTTAGTTAAACGTAAAGGCCTAGTAACAGAATGGAATATTTTAATTATAAAATAAGATTAAGTTTCACACATTTCCAAATTAAGTTAATTTTAACGGCTGTTTTTATTATTCAAAACAAAAATTCGTACTCTCGTGGACAACTTAAATGATGTATGATTTTAATTGAAATTGAAAATTTAATGATTTTTATTCATAAAATATACAGAGTTTCCCGATTTGAATCTATGCTATAAGGTGTTCCGTTAAATTTCATTCACATAAGGATGTTTAATATATAAACATATATATAATATATATACTAGCTGGTGCGTTGCAACGATCTCAATAAAAATGACTATTTAAGAATCCAATGAGTGATATGTTTTAAAAACAACTATGCCAGAAAACTACACGGAGTTGTGCAAAAAAGTCAAAGTTTCATAGCAAATGGATAAATAAATTATTAATTTCAAATCTTAAAAAAAGAAGGCAAAAAATAAATTAAAGGGTCAGGCTCTAAAGTGAGTGATAATTTGTACTCAAGCTATGTATCTCAATATTGTATTAAATTGATTGGGGAATTAAATCATTAAAGTGCCTTACAAAAAAAAATGGTGGACGCCTGCCCGAGGAAATGAACAAAAGAGTTCAGTTCACTATAGTAATTATTGATAGACGTCTTGAGATTTATGTACTCAGATTGGTAGCATCCGTTATTTTTTCAGTAACTTAAGATAAAACTAATTTTTATAAAGGTAATATAAGGAAAAAATGGCATTTAAGGACCCCTGAGCCCATTCTGCGCAAAGTTGTCAACTTCAAATAGTTGTTCATTTTAATTCAGTTTCAATGGAATAAAAATGGTATCTTTGTCACTCTCTGAGTATCCGGCATGCATTCCATTTATAAACCTTTCATTCGTGCAAGAAAATTTTCTGTTTTCCCATATTTCCTGAATGCCATATTCAACTGTAGTAGATGGGCAGGTCGGACGAACATGGAAAAGATCAGAAATAAATATTTTAAAAATTAATTTTGACTGCAATATAAAAAAAAATATTTTAAATTTTTAAACGAAAAGATACTTTTTCATTTTTTATTAATTAATGGCATTTAAGGACCCCTGAGCCCATTCTGCGCAAAGTTGTCAACTTCAAATAGTTGTTCATTTTAATTCAGTTTCATCATGAATATATTCCTCTAGATTGTTAAAAAAAATGGGGAAAATATGTTAAGCATATACTAAAAAGAGACATTCGGGGCCCCCGGCCCAGGAGGAATTGACATTAGAAGTTCAGTGCCCTATAGCATTTTAATATGAGCTATCATGATTGTATTTAAAAATTTAGTTTAAGATCAATTCTGTTACACAAAACTTAACGCATAATCTCATTTCAGAAAAAAATGATGGCGCCCATTCAGTGCAAGATGTAAAGTTGAAATCACCTGTTCATTTCAATTTGCATGATCTTAAACGATTACAATAACAGGTATTTCGGGCCCCCAGTCCCAAAGGAGTTGCTATTAGGAGTTTAGTGCCATGTGGTATTTCAATATTGGCTATCAAGTTTTTATAATCGAAGTTTGGATAAAATCCATCAATATAGCAAGTAGCTAATGCATAAACTAATTTTTATATAGCTCATATAAATTTTAAAAACCACATTTAAGGGCCCTGTGCCCATTCAAGGCATGATAAAAAGTTCAAAACATCTGTTCATTTAAATAAGGATAATAATGGATACATTAATCATTATTTGTCAATACCTTTTATAACTGAATTGGGGAATAAAATATTAAACGTTTACGAGAACAGGTATTTTTGGCCCCCAGCCCCGAAGGAGTTGAGTTTGGGAGTTTAGTGCACTACGATATTTTAATACTACTTAATAAGTATTTATATACAAAGTTTGGTTAAGATCCATAAATGTAGTAAGTAGTTAGTGCTTAAACTAATTTTTATATACCTCATATAAGTAAAACAAATGACATTATGGGCCCACGGCGCCCAAAGTGTTTTTAAATTGGGAGAAAAAAGTTGACAGTTACTACCCCATGAGCGCTCTTAACAGTCTCAAGTTTTGTAGACAATCTTTTTACAAGATCAATGAAGGGCTCTTTCACGGCAGGATCAAGCACACACGCGCGCGCAGACACACACACACATACACACACACACACACACACACACACATACATACACACATACACACACACACACATACAGACATACTTTGACTTTTATATGCATAGATTAAATAAGTCTAATGATTAAGTGGCTTGTATTCTTATTTGAATTCAGTTTGTTTATTGTCAAGCAAGAGAAATGTTTTTAAAGTGCTATTTCTACAAAATAAGCTCTAAACAATCACTAAAAAACACAGACACAAAACAAAATAAAACAACCCCCCCCCCAAAAAAAAAACAAAAACAAAACAACAACATACAAACGAATTGTGTAATCAAAACAATTGAAACAATTAATCGATGATTTTAGTATCTAGTATTATCTTTAGAGATGCTAAATATGTGCAAAATATTATTGCGTACTCAGTTAACGAAAGATACACTAGTAAACGTTTCAGTTAATGCGTATATCAATATTAACTAATATAAGTACACTTATTTAACTTGATTTTGAATATTAATGACATTATGTACAATAATAATAAAATAATTAAGTACAAGTTGAAAATACGAATGACATTAACAAAGATAGGCACACTAAAAATTATAGGAAAGAAATAAGTGAAGGAAACACTTCGAAAGTGGAAAAAGAGTATACATTTGCGGGACGTGGTGGCCGAGAGGTAGCGCTCTCGACTGTCATACTGATGTTCACGAGTTCGAATCCACACGAAAGTGAGGATTTGTTCTCGGGGCCTGAGGAGTCCCCGAGTCACCCAGCTCCGAATGGGTACCTAACTAGACAATAGTTAGGCGGCTGGGGTAATGCGTGGAACCCCTATAGCCGTGGCCTGTGACCGCTGCATCACTTGCCAACAGATCATCACTCATGGTCTGTGGACGCAATTATTTTCTGCATAGAAGGAGCGTCTGAATATCTAAGATAAGATAAGATATAAATGTGGACTTGGTTCCATTGGTTACGGATGGTTCCATTAACAAAACGAAATGTGACAAAACGAACTAAGTATCAAAACAAAATGGAGACAAAAAAAGACGAGCTAACAAAAACACAATGTCAGTTTGTCACTTTTTGTGTTTTTTTGTTTGTCATTTTTCTTTTTGTCTGATAATCATCGTCGACGTTCAAAGACTTTTAATCAATCAATTTCATTACAGATTGGATGTCATGGATGATAAATTTTCCTTATATCCACGTTGTGAGCGCTAATAGAGAGATGTATGAAGTTCACAATTTAATCGGTCCATGAAGAGTTGAAATTTAAAACGACAACGTTGTGTCACCTTGAGAACGTGTTTGATTTGTTTGAAATTATATCTGATAACAGTGTGTCTGGAGCAGGAATTGAACGACAATCTAAGATTTTTTTTGTTTGAAGTCAGTGGACTTATAGTATTTCTGTGTTACGCTGAGTGTGTATGAACCTAGATAACGAGCGTGAGTTATCTTCGTTCGTCCGTCGAATCGACGAGGACCACTTTAGTCATCCTAGGGTTGCTGAGACTTGTTTTGCCTATGTGTGCGCAGATGGCTGACATGGCCGATCCTGGCACGGAATGTTCGGGAACAGAAGGGATATTGGAGGAGTTGATTGTCTCCTGGAGGGTTGACAGCACGGGCCTTTCGGGCTTGCCTCTTCTTTTCTGCGGCGTTAATCCTGTTTTCCTCGCAGTTCCTGGCACCTTCATGGATGGATTGGCGCCAGGTGGACCGGTCCAACGCAGCTTCCTCCCACGTGTCTGGGTTTATTGCAAACGCTTTTAGAGACGCTTTCAATGTGTTTTTAAAGCGTTTCTTTTGTCCACCATGGGACCGCTGGCCATGCTGGAGCTCGCCATAGGAGAGTCTCTTTGGTAGTCTCTCATTTTGGCATTCGGGTTAGGTGCCCTGCCCAGCGAAGCTGTGACTGCATCATAAGGGTGAAAATGCTGGGGAGGCCAGCTCTGGTTAGTACCGTGGTGTCGGGAGTTTTGTCCTGCCACTTTATGCCCAGAATCTTCCTGAGGCTTGTTGTGTGAAAGTGGTTCAGCTTTTTAGCATGGCGTTGATATACGGTCCATGTTTCGCATGCATAAAGCAGTGTAGGGAGCACAATTGCCCTATATACTTTCACTTTGGTCTGGATGGTAATGCCTCTTCTGTTCCAGACATTTGGGTACAACCTGCCAAAAGTGGAGCTGGCCCTGGCAATTCTGACATTCACTTCGTCATCGATGGTGACATTTTGTGACAGTGTGCTGCCTAGGTCTATGAAGCGTTTCACTGCGTTGAGTTTCTGGTTGTTGACAGTGATGATGGGCTCAACATAAGGCTTTTCAGGCGCGGGTTGATAAAGGACTTCAGTATTCTTTGTGTTAATTGTCAGACCAAAGTTAGTGCAGGCGCTGGAGAACAGGCTAACACTGCGTTGTATTTCAGCCTCTGAGGCAGCATTTAGGGCACAATCGTCTGCGAAGAGCAGGTCTCTGATTGTGTCTGTCCTGACTTTGGTTTTTGTCTGAAGCCTCCGAAGGTTGAACACTTTGCCATCCGTACGGTACCTCAGCTTAATACCAACATCTTCGTTTCCGAAGGCCTCTGTCAGCATGGCAGAAAACATGATGCTGAATAGCGTTGGGGCCAGGACGCATCCCTGCTTGACACCGTTTGTGACAGGAAAAGGGTCAGACGACTCTCCTCTGTCCTGGACTTTGGCCTGCATGACCTCGTGGAATTGTTGAACCAAGGAAATAAATTTGCTTGGGCAACCATACTTCTCCATGATCTTCCACAAACCCTCTCTGCCAATTGTGTCGAATGCCTTGGTTAGGTCAACATAGGTGGAGAAAAGGTCAGAGTTCTGCTCCTGGCATTTCTCTTGTAGTTGCCTGGCAGCAAAAATCATGTCGATGGTTCCTCGCTCTCTTCGGAAGCCACACTGGCTTTCAGGCAGGAGTCCTTGGTCAAGATGAGCTGTGAGGCGGTTTAGCAGGATTTTGGTTAGGACATTTCCTGCGATAGAAAGCAGGGAAATGCCTCTGTGGTTGTCACAAACCAGTCTATTTCCCGTTCCTTTATAAAGATGTACAATAGATGCATCTTTGAAATCCTGCGGGATCCTCTCTTGCTCCCATATCAAGAGAAATAGTTGGTGGAGCCTTCCAGTTAGGGCTGGTCCCCCTTCCTTGTATACCTCAGCTGGTATGACATCTGAACCAGGTGCTTTGCCACTTGAAAGTAGACAGATTGCTTTCTGGGTCTCGAGCAAGGTTGGTGGGTCATCCAGTGCCTTGTTTTTTGGCACTTGGGGGAGACGATTGATGGCTTCTTCATTGATTGCCGATGGGCGATTAAGAATGTTGTTAAAATGTTCAGCCCACCTCTCCAAGATCTTCCCTTTGTCCGAGATAAGCGTGTTGCCGTCTTCGATGAGAAGTGGATTTGAGCCTGAGGACGTTGGGCCATACACTTCTCTCAAGGCTTCGTAGAAGTGCTTATAATCACGCCTGTCTGCATAGCATTGGATCTCATCAGCTTTTTTGCTGAGCCAATCGTCCTGCATCTGACGGAGTTTCTGCTGTACAATTCTACGTATGTTGTTGAATGCTTTTCTCCTTGAAGTGGATTTTGGGTTATTGAGGTAAGCTTGGTGGAGATGGTGTTCCTCATCCAGTAACTGCTTGATGACTTCGCAATTTGTGTCAAACCAGTCCTTATTTTTTCTGGTCTGGGACCCCAGGGTCTCTGTATCTGAGGTGTAAATCAGCTCTCTAAGCGATGTCCAATCTGCCTTCACGTTCTGGTTTTCCGGAGATGTGGATCTTAAGCGCTCCTCCAGAGCAATCACGAATGACTGCTTGCCACTGGTGGTCTTCAGCTTGGCAACATTCAGCCGTTTGGAGGCCTTCTTTCCTTGCGGGCGCCGTTTAGGCTGAATACGAATGTTGAGCTAGGAGAGGATGAGGCGGTGGTCTGTCCAGCATTCAGCACCGCACATGGACTTGGTCACTCTTACATCCTGTCTGTCCCTCTTCCTAACGATGACATAGTCAATAAGATGCCAGTGCTTCGAGTGGGGGTGCATCCAGGATGTCGTATTGCGGGTAGGAAGGCGGAAGATCATGTTGGTGATTAGCAGTTCATGTTCAGCACAAGTCTGAAGCAGAAGAAGGCCATTGCTGTTGCATTGGCCCACTCCATGGTGTCCAAGTACTCCCTCCCAGGCACAGTAGTCCTTGCCAACTCCTGGGTTGAAGTCACCTAGCAAGATGAGCTTGTCCTCCTTTGGAACGTCGGCAATGAGTGCGTGAAGTTCTTCGTAAAACTTTGCCTTGACTTCATCTGGGTTGGTCATGGTAGGGGCGTATGCACTGATGATGGTGACATGCTTCTTACCAGCTAACAGTGGAAGTTTCATGGTCATGAGCCTGTCATTCAGTCCCTTGGGTAGTCCTGTCATTTTTCCGATAAGGGTTGTCCTCACCGCAAAGCCAACTCCTGCTTCACGCCGCTCCTCGGTGGGTCTGCCACTCCAGAAGAATGTGTAGCCGGAGCCTTTTTCACAGAGCTCACCTTCGCCCGCAAGCCTTGTCTCGCTCAGGGCTGCGATGTCTATGTTATACCTGGCGAGTTCTTTACCAATCAGGGCTGTTCTCTTCTGAGGTCTATTTGCATCATCTCTGTCCAGGAAGGTGCGCACATTCCATGCGCCCAATGTGAGAGGAACTATCCTCAATTTCTTTTTTATATTTCGACCGCTGGAATAGGGTCCCCACCAGCCGCGGTAAGCTGGCTAGGGAAGGCTGGAGCAGGCAATGTTTAGGGCACCTTTTCTAGCCCCTTCCTTTTGCCAGGGAGGTGAGCAGTGCATTCCTAAAAAGGGCTGCTAAGTCACCCAGGGGGCTGCCGGACTCCACCTCTGTTCAGTGTCGGTGAAGAACGACCCAATGCCCTGGGCCACCTGTGTGCAGGGTCACGGCTACGGCTCCCAGTGTACCCACACCTGCCGCTTGAGCATGAGTTATACATATTAGGACATTTGTGAAAGTCAGGGTAAAAGGTCGTATAAACAATGGGAGTAACTTTATTATGTTGAATCCTGACTTTGTTGTGCTGATATATAATATATAATANTATATATTTATATATATATAAACACACATACGTAATCCGATTGTTACAGAGTAAATGAGTGGCTTTAAAATGCACGCATATAGTGTCTTTTTCAATATTTTTTCGTCAGATCCATAACGTTTTCTTCAATAAATCAACAAAAAATGAATAAATAAATTTCAGCACTAAACATATATATAGAAAAACATAGGACGCAATAATCTTATGTACAGAAGGAGCAATAAGAAGATGAGATAAGAAATATAAAAAAAAATTAAAAATGTCTTACGACTCTCAACTATTATCTCCCCATAGTTGTTCCTAACGGTTTCCCTTAACTTAAAAGATAAAGGCGAAACTTGGTACTAAACACAGAATTAACAAAAAATATTTTTCTTAAAATACTAAATATGACTTACTGTGTATGCAATCAAAAGTAGCTTCAGCATCTTCATCGCAAACAAATGTCATTTGATTGTCCTCCGCGACAATGATTTCAGATATAATTTTGTTCTGACATTGGTAGTTTCTATCTTCTATTTTTTGAGCAGAGATCTGAACACTGACGGTAAGCAGGAAGAAGCAAACGATGACAACAGATTTCATCATTTTGGTGACGTTCGCCCTGGAGACTCCCGGCACAGAGAGCTTTGACTACGTTTTATAGGCTACCCAAAAGCGGGTCCGTTTAAAACTGTTAAGACAGCTGGGACAACAACACTTGTTCGGGTCGCGGTTAAAACGCGTTTCACTGTTTGTTTTAACGGCGATAATATAAAATGTGATTACTGTTTTATTGTTTCGTCTTTGGTAGCCTCTGTTTTATTAGTCGTACTTCCACTGTGCAATCCCATTAGGTTAGTAAGAATACAAAGGGTTTTATTGCTTTGGATGAGGATGTTGTTTTGAAATGGAAGATGTAAAGGTGGCGGGGAATGAGTGGATGAAGAGGCGTCACCACAGTTTCGGATAGCACCTAGTGACACCATCATAAAGGCGGTGGGGGGACACCAAACTCTAAATTTATATGAATTTTAATATGTTCTTATTTTCTGTGCAAGTGCAAATACGTACGAATTCACGTCTTATTTACTGAATTCAGATTTAAAACGAGTTGCGTGATCAAACCAGGTAAAACACTCTGTCAACGTTTACAACTCATCTCCAAATCCCCAAATAGATATAAACCATGAATAAGATTAGAACGCAATATTGCTTTTAAGAGGAAAAGCGTGTTCAAAACATAAGGCACGACAATATTGGATTAGATCTATATACTATTAAGCAAGAAATATTATTGCTTGAAATTGTAAATGATTTGTAGTAATATGTTTTACCCTCATAATATTTCCGTAAATGTTTCTAATATCTTCATTTGGTTTTCTTTTCTGTTTTTTAACTCGAGCAATACGTTCATAAGGACCAATTGACGATATTTATGCACACCTTAACAAAACAGATTAAATATGCTTCAGGCATCTGTGCAAAAAAACTTGCTGACATCGTTGGAGTAAGCATTAAACAAGGAAAATAAGTATCTTAAACCAATAAGTTTTGTCATTATCCAAGATGTACAATTCCTCCCATCTCGTAAAATCCTCCTATCTTGTAAAATCCTCTCATCTTGTTAAATCCTCCCTTCTGGTAAAATCATCGCCTCTTGTAAAATCCTCCTATCTTGTTAAATCCTCCCATTATGTAAAATCCTCCCATTATGTAAAATCCTCCCATCTTGTAAAATCGTCCCATCTTGTAAAATCCTCCAATCTTTTAAAATCCTCCTATCTTGTAAAATTTTCTGTTCTTGTAAAATCCTCCCATCTTGTACAATGCTCCCATCTCGTAAAATCCGACCTTTTTGTAGAATCCACTAATCTTGTCAAATCCTCCAATCTTGTAAATTCCCTCATCTTTTAAATCCACTCCTCTTGTTACATCGATGTCACAGTATTTTTTATTTTTGCTGACTCGGATAATAAAATTGATGTGGCGTTAATTCCTTTGAAATTTTAAAACAATTTGTATCACAATATTTGATAAAACAATTTCGATCTACTTAAGTTTCAGTACATTTTTAACGCTATGTCTTTTGGGAATTATAGTTTTTACATAATTGAAATGTCTGTTCTGTCTCTTTGAGTTTGCTCGAGCAACTCCCCCTGAACTATTCCAGATAGAGGATTGGAATCTTTTGGAAATTCTTTAAGGAGGTTCCAGGGATGTACCCGGGCAAAAAAAAAAAAAAAAAAAAAAAAAAAAAAAAAAAAAAAAAAAAAAAACACCACAAAGGTTTACTAGATTTCCTGTAAAATAAAAAATTAATACATTTTTTAAAAAAATCAGTATTTTCTCAATTTTTATCCATCCATAACTTTTAAAAAGTTGAAACCATCGCCAAGCTGTAGCTAATAATATTTAGAACAATGTTGTAGAAGGAATTATTTAAGGCCTCTTTTCGTTCGACTCCAGTAATTTTAGCAGCAATTCAAAGATACCAATTGTTTTGTTTAGATTTGGTATTTTAAAAAATTGAAATGACTTTATATGTAATTTAAAATAATTGCTTTCTGAATTCTAATGTTAAACTGTTGCGAGGTTCGCATTATACAGACACATTCTTTTTGTGACGAAGCGTGAGGGGATATGATATCATACCATTATTTTGTCGATTTTTCGTCAACCATAACATCTGTCCGATTGAAAAAAAAATGCAAATGTTGGAGAAGAAATATTTGAAAAATCTCTTTTCTAAAATTCTGTAATTTTGTCAGAAATTATACACAGTCATTTTTGTTTACTTTCAGACATATTGATTTGAAATGTCCCTTAATGTAATGTAGGTTAATGTCCCTTGAATAACATAATCGGAAAATCTCTGTTAGAAATTCGAGTTTATATAGTCTGTTTATTTTAACGTATGGTGAGTTCTTTAGCAATCAGGGCTGTTCTTCTCTGTGGTCTGTGTGCATCGTTTCTGTCCAGTAGGGTTCGCACATTCCATGCGCCCAATGTGACAGGAACTATCCTCATTTTTTTTTGTTTGTTTCGACCGCTAGTGTAGGGTCCTCGCCATCCTCGGTGAGCTGGCTAGGGAAGGCTGCAGCAAGCAATTTTTGGGGCACCTTTTCTAGCATTTGCCTCATGCCATTGATATAAGCAGTTCATTCCTGAAGAGGGCTGCTCAGCTACCCATGGGGCTGCCGGACTCCATTTATGCTCCGTGTCGGTGAAGAACGGCCCTGGGCCGCTTGTGTGCAGGGTTGCGGCTACGGCACCTAGTGTTCCCACACCTGCCGCTTCGTCGCTTGCCTATCGCCACAGGACTTGGTGGTGAGTAATGGGATGGGATGGATGACAAAACTAACTTGCGCGATGACTTGGATTTAAGTGAGAAAGATTTACGCTGTTCGTCGATCTCACTCTCTCGCCCGAGACCATCATGATCCAGTGGCAGGACAGAGTCGAGAAGGCTGGTGAAGAGACGGGTGCAGTGGTTGCCATTATGTCTTGTGTGTCTTGTCATGCCCTTAGCGTTCAAACACACTTTGCTGAGAATCACCTTCTGGACCGTTCACCATCTAGTGCTTCCCCCACTCCGTCCAACGAATACAGTCTTCACGTGCAAATGTACTTACCTAGATCATAAATGGTTTGAGACCCGTCGGCTACCCTCACCAGGTTTTGCCAGCCATTCGAAGCCATTCCCGGGGTGTGGCCACTCCGCACGTCAAAGTTTTTAGTTGTCACTGGTGAGAGCTGAGTGCCAAGTGGGGACCAAGAGTGGGAGAACTACCCCCTAGAGAGTACGACATGTCCCCCCCACCGGGAGATACTACCCTTCCTCAGTCACCGCATACACCCCTTGTTAGGAGGAAAAAACTATTAAAGAAGACATTTAACCAACAGTATTAAGTATCACCGTGCAATCAGTTAAGTCGCTATCCAAGATGTTAAAGATGGTTGCGTGATTTGTTTTTACCTTTTTGTCATAAACGGCACAGAACAGAATATGTAAACTAGGTGACCAGTTTGTTCATTTTTTTAGGGACAAAGTAAATGGTAGTGGTACTATTTAGGCAGCTGTTGTTCAAACGAGAGCTGTACTCCTGCGATCAATGAATGGAAATGGTTTTTTACAGAGAGGCAGTGTTAGTGTAATTCAACGTAGATAGCAGCATGCTAAATTTTATTTATTAAATAAAAAACTTAAAATCAAACTTCAAAATAACGTAATAAATAGTTAAAGAGACTTTTGGAAATGAATGTGTGAAAAATTGACCAACATAAATGGCACTGCTATTTAACTTCTAAAATGGTAGTGTATACAACCGTCAGAATGTTATATATTCGTTTACTGTTTTCTAAGAGACTTGCGATTTAGTTGTTTTGTTTTGTTTGTTTGTTTGTTTGTTTGTTTTGTTTTTTGTTATTTTTTTGTTTTTTTTTTGTTTTTTTTTTTGTTTTTTTTTTAATGAAACTGATAGTTGCAATTTGTGGAGGTGGGGGCATTTCGGCAGTGCACTCTAGGATTTAAACCTAGATACGACAATCTTTGATATGTTCTTCTAGGTAGGATTCATTTTTTTTAAAAATATGAAAGCAAATACTTGATAAGGAGTCTGGAGGCAGTAATATTACCTCCCTTGTTTGGAACATCAATCATTGCAGAGCTCAAACGAAACGTGTTTGAATGTATGCCTTCAAATATCGTAATTACATAATACCGCTAATGACGCTAGAGACACCCTTGTACGGGCTTCACATTGAGGTGCTTAAACATCTTTTCATGACAAAATACACCCAATGAAAGCATTAACATGGGACGAGAAAGGACGCCCTATTTATTCACACATTAATAAGAATAATGTATATAGGCTATCTTGAACCACTACCATTTGAGAAAGAGACTCAATTGATTTGCTAATGCCAAATAAAACACATTAAGACCGGATTAGAAAAGATACACCCCCTGGTATAACCTTATCGATTCGCTACAAGGGAATGGGTATAGAAAGCAGACATTGAATGTAGTGCTGGCAAATACATGACACGCGTGCCACTGCCGACACGCATGCTATTAAAATATATTATTTCTTAAATGAAACCATTTTGATGGCCCATATGTGTTGGCACCTTACTATAAAAAAGTGGGTTTTTATTGAATTGTGGGCACCCAACCCCCTAAAAATTTCGACATCACTTGTCTAAAGCTATTAACAAAATTCAGATTAAACTTAAAGTCTTTTTAAATCTTATCCATTTTGAGTGCACGATGTAACACCCAAAGTTAAACACTTTAGTAGGATATAATGAAGTACAAAAAAGAAATAAAGGGAAAACTTAGTCATCATTTTAATGTTGGTTTCTATCATAATGTAAACATTAAATTTAAGTTCCCTTTACCTTGAGGCAAAATTCAGTATCCGCGGTATTTGAGGTGATTACACATTGCCTAACTAATTGCCTTCATTTTGGTGACACACAAAACTAGTCCCCACCAAGAGTTACGACTTTTGAAAGCGCATTTTGTTCCCCCATCTTGAATCTTCATTATCACTTAACAGATATATAGTTTCAGTGCATATTGAGTAAGTGCCAGTTAGAAAACTCAATATCTATAAATCAGCTGTATACACATATTACATATATTAATAGTCTTATAAATTCGCACATATCAAATGTTTATCCGTGTTCCATTTCGTCGATTCAACGATTTAAAAAAAATTATTAACACTGTGTACCTCTACTGAGTGCAAATCATATGATACAAATATAATTTTGAATATGTTATAATTATATTTTATTAGACATAAACGTAGTCGTGAGTTTTTTAAATACGCAGTCATATTTATATTTATACATAAGTAACTGTAAATAATCTTAATAATAATGGCTTGATTGCCTGAGATGAGTGTTTAGTAACTCATATTTAATCAGTTATTAGTGTATAATAATCTTCACAATAGTGGGGTGTCCAACTGTTCATTAGCATCTCTTTAATATCCTGGCCTGATGCTAAGTCCTGACTTGTCATAGAAATGCTGCTTAAATGCATATTTTTAAGGATAATTTATTTATTAATACTAATAGAGATTGTACCTGTATTTTTGTAAGATCTTTACACAAAAACAAATAAATTATGTATATACATATGCTTTGCAATCTCCTTTAGTAGGATATTCAAAATAAACCTCTTTGTTAAAAAAATGCAGACTTGTGTTAATTTTCAGCATTATTTGTAACTTTTCTAAATAAAAAGCATTTACAAAATCTTTCATTTGACGGACTATATTCAAAAGTTAGATTTTTTTTAAAAAGTATATCTTAAAATGAGCATGTGTCTTTTAAGAAATTCGTACACTGTTTAAGAAAAAACACTCTTAAATCCTCAATCATAGTTAGGTACGGGGGGGGGGGGGCTTACAAAGAAAGGGATCATTTGCTGAAAGTTCACACAGATATTTACGTGTTAAAGGTTGACAAAGACAGGTGTTGTGTGGTGGGAGATGACAAAGAAAGGTGAGGTGTGTAGGAAGATGACAAAGACAGGTGAGGTGTGTAGGAAGATGATAAAGACAGGAGTAATGTGGTTGAAGTTGACAAAGACAGGTGAGGTGTGGTGGAAGTTGACAAAGACAGGTGTGGTGTGGTAGAAGTTGACAAAGACAGGTGAGGTGTGGTAGAAGTTGACAAAGACAGGTGAGGTGTGGTGGAAGTTGACAATGACAGGTGTGGTGTGGTAGAAGTTGACAAAGACAGGTGAGGTGTGGTGGAAGATGACAAAGACAGGTGAGGTGTAGTGGAAAATGACAAAGACAAGTGATTTGTGGTGGAAGTTAACAAAGACACAAGAAATGTGCTGGAGATTTACAATAACAGGTGTGTTAAACAGGTGTGATGTGCAGGAGGTTTACAATGAGATGAAGTTCTCGGTAATTATTTATTAAGTTGTTCTTGTAGTTCCATGTATATCTCGGCAACAACACAAACACTATAATCTAAATTGTGGGTCTCTCTTACGTGAAGCCTTTTTCGCTAAAGAAATAATTCAGCTGCATTTTCTATACTTGCCGACGACACAAATGACATTTCAGGCATTGATATTAGATTTGTAAAAGAACGAAATGAGAAAATGATGGTCACAGAAGAATTCCTGGTATGCCAGGCTTAGCCAACACTATCATTACAAATTTATCAGAATTTGGAAGAGTTATATGACAAAAGCTTGTTGGTCAAGATACAGCCAATGTTCTACAATGCCAGGTAAAAGAATGAGTCTAAGCAGTAATTCTAAAAATTACCACTAAAGCAACAATTGTTCTTTACAGTTCACATCAACTAATTCTTGTCGTGAACGATTTAAATAATAAATAATGTGATTGCTATACGAAATACAATAGGAACAATTGAGTCAATTATAGTGTATTTGCGAGAAAGATGTCAGTGAAAAAAATTAAGTCGAAATACTCTTTTGCTATGTGAAATAGATTGGAAAGACGTAAACAAGGTATGGGTGAGCCTGACCGGACGTATCAAAACAGCGAACGTTTCGGCAAAAAGCCTTTATCAACGAACATACAAGACACAGAAAAAACGAAAATAAAAATAAAAAAAGAAAAATGAAGGAACTTAGCTGCGGTGGAATCCGAAGTATCCAAAGAAAAAGTGAAACTGAGAGATGACAAAGCGATTATATATAGGAAAGCAGAGAGGGGGCGGGGCAAGCGCCTAGGTGGACAAAGAAAAGACCCTATTCATCCCATGTGGTGCAATAGTACCGTGACTGTCTATTAATCTGTTTTCAATCTGGACTCTCGTGGGTGTGTTTGTGCACGAGACAATAGCAGTGACTGCCAGGTCCTTGACACCCATATGGTCGCGTCCATTGAAGTGACGGGAGACGGGGCACTGTTTATCTTGTGTAATCGCCCTTATGTGTTCAGACATTCGGCACGACAAAGATCGTCCCATCTCTCCTATGTATTTCAAAGGACAGCGCTTACACACAATGGTGTAGACAACGTTGCGGCTAGCGCAGGTGAAACCATCCTTAATCATAAATGGCCCCTTAGGGAAGTTTATCTGTTCGGCTTGCAAAACAAAAGGACATGTCTTACACCGAGTTCGGCCACATGGTACAGTACCCAGATGCGGGGGGGATGTTGGGAGGCAGGTGCGAACCAGAAGATAACGTAGGTTTCTGTCCCTCCTAAATACAATTAGGGGTGGGGTGGAGAAAATGTTACTTGTCTCAGGGTCCGCAAGGAGGATAGTACGGTTCTTCATAAATATTTCTTTGGCTTTGATGTTGTGTGGATGATAAGTGAGAACAAGCTTGCTCCTTTGGTTGGTATCACGGGTGCGTGGTAAAAAGGCGTCGGCACGAGTGAAGTTTTTGACCCGCTGAAGCGCATGTTGGAGCGTGGCTTCAGGATATGACCTTTGTCTAAAAAACTCCACCATTTCCAAAGCCTTTTCCCAAAAGTCCTCCTGAGATTGACATAGTCTACGGAGTCGAAGAAGTTGAGAGAAGGGAATGGAGTCCTTACAAGTTTTGGGATGAGAGGAAGGGTAGAGAAGATAACAGTGGCTGTCTGTGGGTTTAAAGTAGGCTGAAGTGAGGAGGCAGTTTTTCTGGAGAGTAACAGTGATATCAAGAAAATTGACAGAGAGTTCAGAAATTTGGTAGGTGAACCTAATGGATGGGTGGAAGGAGTCAACAAAGTTAATAAAAGTGTCCAGTTCACTTCTCTCCATATTAGTCACCCCGATACCGTCATCTATGTACCTCTTGTAGAATTCAGGGAGGCGACCAGTGTATTCCTGTTCCACTCTGTGTTCAAAGTGGCCCATAAACAAACAAGCATAGCTTGGTCCCATCAAGAGCACCGAGAATGAAATTAAAAAAATTTTGTTACCCCGACTCCGTCATTCTAACCTGTCCAAAGTTGAAGTAAAGGCTTTGTCTCTATTACGCAGCCGGAAAGATATTGTCATCAAACCGGCAGACAAAGGTGGAGCCGTTGTTGTGTGGGATAGGGATTTATACATCAAAGAAGCCCAGAGACAACTGGACGATACCCAGTTCTACCATAAAAGAACTACGGATCCCATCCTAAAATATAACGCCACTGTCAAGAAAACCATTCATGAGTTGATCACTGAATGCGCCCTCCCAAAATCAGCATCTAGAATGCACATCTTTGACAGTGACTTGGGAAAGCCTTCTTTATATCTGCTTCCCAAAATTCACAAGGATGGCAACCCTGGTAGACCAATTGTCTCAGCTTGTTCGTGTCCAACTGAACACATTTCTGAATTCCTTGATGGTATCTTCCAACCCTTAGTGGCATCACTCCCTACATACATTAAAGATACCAATCATTATTATTTTAACTTTAATTTCTCTTGAAAACTTAGTTAAATTCTTAATAATTGAACTTAAACAAATATCTTGTTGGTAAATGGAGCGATGTGGAGATATCAATATGAATACACACACTATAAAGAAAAATTAATCGTCATCTATGTACCTCTTGTATTCCTGTTCCACTCTGTGTTCAAAGTGGCCCATTTTTGTCCCCATAGCGACCCCACTGATTTGGTCAAATTGAGTACATGAATGTACAGATAAATTATAAAGATTAACTTCACATAATAGAAAAAAGAATTTTTAAAAAAACAACCTTAAAGTAATATTTATATATTTGTTAAGTTACAGCGACTGACAAAATAATTGAAGAGATGTAAAATAAATTATTGCCTGAGGAGTCCCCGAGTCACCCAGCTCCGAATGGGTACCTAACTAGACAATAGTTAGGCGGCTGGGGTAATGCGTGGAACCCCTATAGCCGTGGCCTGTGACCGCTGCATCACTTGCCAACAGATCATCTCTCATGGTCTGTGGACGCAATTATCTTCTGCATAGAAGGAGCGTCTGTATATCTAAGATAAGATAAGATAGGTTCTGAGCTGCCTTCTGAGAATCGCTAAATGAAAGGCGGTTCTTTGATATTTGATAGGTAATAACTAGTTATTGTATGATCCCAAATTTGACCTGTGCTACTTCTAGATGTAGAAATGATCAACCTAAATTCTATTCTTTTTAAAATATAACTTTATATTTCGGGGGAAAGTGTAAGTTTCACAATGTATACTTTACTTAAGAGGCGGAGATGCACCATCTTCAGAATAATCTTATGAATACTTCTGACTTGCACTCGTATACTGTGGCGAGAAAGATGATATATTTTTGACAAGTTGTCTAGGGGTATATTATTTAATTTATTCTCTCTCTGCCTACACGAGCATACTTTAGTGATCTCTCACAATACGATGATCAACAAACAATTAGGTGAAATTGTAATAATAATTTATTTTACAATATTTACAGAGGGCGGAAACAAGTTCCGTTACTGGCAAAGATCATCATAAGGCTTGTGCCAATCAATATCACAATTATAGGGTTATACTTATATTTCATAAGAATGACTGCCCCGCTCCGTGAACGGTTGGTTCTGCAATCTGTCCTATGGGCTGCTTCACCTACGGTTCCAGGTGACTTCGGTAATCACGGATGGAGTGAATCACCGGCTTCTACACAGGTGATGTGTAGGCATCAACTAATGAAGTTGGCTTCTTGTTGGCTGCTTCACCTATGGTTCCAGGTGACTTCGGTGATCACAGCTGGTGTGAATAACCGGTTCCAACCACTCTGAGGTGTAAACAACAACCTGAGTGATTAGCTTCAGCGTTACACTTGGAGTACGCTGGTGATGATGACTTGTCCTCTGGTCCTGTCGATCAGTGCAGGGTGAGGTAGGGGTTGGATGCAGGTCGCGTGGATAGCGGTGAGTCCAGCTCCTGGTCCAATCGTTGGCTGTGGTTCGGATGCAAGTCGCGTGGATAGCGGTGAGTCCAGCTCCTGATCCGGGTGTTACGACGCTTCGTTAGGACGGTTGCTGCCTGGAGTTCAGGTTATCTCTCAGCGCAGTCGGGTGCCTAGAAACCAGACTGAGATTGAAATAATATATATGAGGATGGTTTCTATTCTCGTCTGTTTTGATCCACCCTTTGGGCAGCCGAGCCTTCAGAGCCAGGGGCCAAATGGTGATCAAATACATTTTTATGAATACATTGTCATCAAATACATACATATGTGTATAACATGAATTGGAAATAATAGTTCATTATCATTGTGTAATCGGATGGTGGAATAAGCACAATGATATAATTGGTTACACCAATATAAATTCCTCCATCTGTCTGATGGTTAATTAATACATTCTATAATATAATACTAAAATGATACTTCATCCAGTGAGTGGATGGTAAAATAAATACAATGCTATTATTGGTTACACCAATATAATTTCATCCATCTGCCTGATGGTTAATTAATATAATACCGAAATGATATTTCATCCTGTGAGTGGATGGTAGAATAAATATAATGCGATTATTATTATTGGTTACACCGATATAATTAAGGCCATCTGCCTGACGGCTATTTAATATGTTCTATAATCTAATACGGAATAATAATACATTTCCATCATGTGAATGAAATAAATATAATTACAGTTATATTAAAGTTAATAATAGTATTAGTTGTACTAATACAAATCAATCCATCTATCGGAAGGTTCACGTGCTATGTAACCCGGCGTGCTGCCGGCTTATGGCTAATTGGGTCAACACGTCTACAGTTTCAACATGACATTGTACGAATCTTAATATTTACATATCGGTGTGAAATATGCTCACAAATACCAGGGGAATAAGTTAGAGTTACAACTTACATAGATTCTGGACACGAATAATAAGCGTCGGCGTCTCTTGCTCAAGGATGGCGAGCGATGTGGTCCAGTGGGTTGAACAGTCAAATCGATAAGCTCACTGTGGTCGCTTGAGCGGAAGAAAAGATCGGTCCCCTTAATCGCCGAGTTTATATATCAGAGGGGACAGCCTCATTTCCAGGAAGTTCATTGCATATATAATTATTGACCTCTGCTCCTTGAACTCTTGGAGAGTTATTCCCCTTTTGTTTTGATCCGTACTCGTGCAAATATAAGTGGTCTCATAAAATTTCGCCACATATACAACAACTGATATAAGGATACGCAATGAGGCATTTCTTGTGAATTTGTCTTTAACATGTGATAAATAGCTATGGATCTGAAGTTTTCTTATGTTATCTATCAGAAAGCAAAAACTCAACCTAGTACTGGAGACTTGCTTATGCTTCCCCCGTACTCAGTTATGTAGGCACACCCAAGAACTTACGAGTTGCTGGTCGGTGCTGGCTAGGGCATTGTGATAGCAACACAGTCCCTTGCTCGTTTAACAAGTAAAAATAAGTACTCGAATTGACGTACTCGAATTCTCAACTATCAAATATTCACTCCAAGTTCAACTTTCAAGTCACCTTTGGCACGGATACATGATCAGTTGACCATACTTCATACATAAAACATCTTTAATAAAATATGTGTGCTACATAAAGCGTTCTTTTTACCAAGCAGAGTTCCTCTCCGACTTAACCGTCCTATTTATATAAACATACAGTATGACTAAATTCCTTCATTTGCTAAACTACCCATAGCTACATCCAAGCAAATGTAAAAAAGGCCCCGGCACGATTTCAAAATAGCGACTGTCAAAACAGCGACCGTCATCATAGCGACATCAATACAGTGACTGTATCAAAGAAGTGGGCGACTGTCATAGCAGCGACTTCAACGCATTGCAATTCTTGTCCAACCGTTCACCTACCACAGTGCTTCCAAACTTGTTCGACACATATTACCCATAGGTTGATTCATTATATAACTTACTACAAAAACTTTCATCGTCAAAGATACTGTTCTCTTTCTGTGTATTTTAGCATTGGTTACATATTTTTAATATAGATGTGCATGTATAGAACGTGGGGATGGGTTGCTTATGAGGTTTTACATATGCAGTGCACTCATTCTCTCAAGGATAGATCTATATTTTGCATTCTAAATTCAAAATCTTTATTTTTTTTAAAAAAGAAACACCTCATAAGTCACAACAACATGTTCTAAGGCATATTAAAACAAAGTACTTGAACTTATAAGTTTTAAATTACCTTCTTCTTTTTAGTCCCCTAATAAAAACGTGGTTTGTAAAAAACTCTTTTACGTCTATTTATTAAAACTGAAAGGACATTCGGCAATAATGATTGCTTGCAAGTTTGTAAGACAATTAATTCATCTTTAATAAATTTACCAAAAATAAATGATATAAATAAAATGGTAAGTGCAGATGTTAAATATATTTCATAGCTACTGGTAGGGCAGTCGAATCTTGTAGAATATAGACAAGCACTTCGATGATCTACATTAACAACACCGATATTCAATGTTGCATGCAGATATCAACTATGACCCGATCCTAAGTCGACCCCCCAAGATGTTACTATATATTTTGTCAAAATAAGATTGGCTATAGAACAAGTTTATAATGTATTTATTATCGAAATGTGAAGGAAATACGTCTTTCTGAAACCAAAATCATTGAAACTATATTAGAGTTTCTTTGTAGTAAATTAATGTTAAGCCTTTCTATTAAACACTAACATTCTTCATTTTTAGAACTTTCCTTGTCTAGGGTGGAATAAACTAACATCGAGCGTTCATTGGACTGACTATAAAGCATACCTCTATTATTATGTCATAGATATTGTCTTTCTAGGAACATTGTTTGTAGATAAGTCATCGCACTACCTGCTTCTATTTCTTTTAAAATCTTATATTTTTACCAAAATCACAATAATTTCACAGTGTTTAGACCACATAAGCTTGGAATTTAAACAATGAAATATTGGCTTACAATTTCTATTTTTACTCGGAAAGATTTGGAGATCGGAAAAGTTTTAACAAAAACTGGAACAACTTGCAAAAATTGAGACAAGTGTATAAGATAGTTTTAAATATATTCTATCTTTTACTTCAAATATTATTTAACTAACAAGATATTCACGCAAATCTTCTTAATAGCCTTTGTATATATTATTATAAAATACTTTGTGTACATTTTAGGAAGTTTAATATTTTGTATTTATCAAACATGGATAAGTTACTTGTGCTTTTGAACAAAGTTGGCGCCGTAGCCACCCTACAATTCCTAGTTTTATTATATTAATACTTGTTTTTCTTTCCCCAATTATTTTATCCTGAAAAAATAAATATACATTTTTCTTGAAAACATTGCTATAAAAAAGAAATATTACGCAATACTGGTAATATTGGAAACAAAAAGTAGTAAAAAATATTTAGTCAAAGCGCTGAGCCTTGAAACGCGGGGGGCAAGGCGAATGAGGCAAAAAAATAAACATTAATTTACATTTTATTGAACCAGCTATATTTTAATATAGCTCCTAAAATATTATATTTTTTAAACTATAGGCATTTTTGAAAAAATGCCAAAAAAGGGCACAAAATGTGAATGAAAACAACATGCTGAAAAAAATGATTATTAGGTGTCAGAAAAAAATTAATAACTTTTGAGCCACTTGGGATAAAAATATTATCTTTCAGTTTATATTAATCATAAAACAATATATATACAGCTGTATTTCTTTCATATTTTTTATTTCCACCCAAGTGTCTAAACTTTAATGAGTAATTTTACTTATTTTTATTGCTAACTATGTTTAAAAAATCTATACTGATTTTTAAAAATGTTTATAGTTAAATATTTAGTTAAACTACAACGTGTAATATGTTAATTATAAATCTGGATTCTTCTTAAAAATATTTAAGTGTTATGAAATTGAAATTTTAAGTTTATGGACTTCATAATCTTATTTTAGCCTTAATCAAAATTATAGATTAATTATTTTTTAATTTTTCAAAAGTTTATGATAAAATTTAAATTACTTGATAAAAAGCCCTAATTAATTTATTTGACTAACTTAATAACTCTTATTTTGTGTAATAAACAAATTATTGCAATGTCCTGTATTTCATTACAATAAGCACTGAAGAAGTCAACATCCCTTTCTCTTGTTAATTAATTCAAATCTATGACAACAATATATTTTAAAGGATATAATAGTCGATCAGCAACACAAGTGAATGTTAAAATAGTAATTCATTGCAGTTAGGGTTAAAGTGAAATGTGAAATGTTTCCATACGTTCAGTGAGAAATAAAGTATCTTGAATAATGTGTTGTTCTTTTTAAAAATGATTATTAAGATATAACCCAAGAGAGCTAAGTTGATGCTCTATGTACTTTTCAGAAAATATAAAAATTTAATCATGGCATGTTATTGTGTCATTCCAAAATTCTTAGACAGCAGTTAGCATTAAGATCGCGGTGTCGCAATTTCAGAACCGTTCCTCTAAGTTGTTAATGGTTATGAAGCTCTCCAACGTGTAAAAAGCCGATTGAAAACACGGTGAAACATTTACTTTTGATTTTATGAATGCATGGGTATAGGAAGGATTTGTTACAAAACATAGTGTATTGAATCATTACGGCATTACTGTTATGGTTACACACTTTATCATTAACAACAAGACTAAAATAGGATTATTTTTTTAAAATGCATTTCTAGATACACAATAAAACCTGGTTGTTTTTTCTACATTTTATAACTTTTTCACAGTCAATCTGCGGTTAGCTATGCAAGTATGCTTATCAGATATGTAAAAAAATTTAGATGGTCTTCATTTCGAAATTGTCATGACTTTTAATGTTTCTGAATCTAAATTAGTGAGACTTTATATCCTCACGAATAGCATATTTAAACAAGCGTTAATTTATCCTAAGGGTTACATTAATAATTCAAACACCATTTAAATTCAAGGGTAGTGTACCAGAAATGAACATATTTTCTTGTTAACAATAGGCTCCGTTGTACTATTTAATAATTGTTCAATGAGTTTTTAAGGGCTTACAAATGTTTTTAACCGTTCAATAAAAATTATTTAAAAATTATCACGGAAATAATCGATTAATCATAATTCTAATCGATTAAAGTTAATTTCATCAATTAAAATTCATTTGAAATTTTAGAAAACAATTATATTTTTTTAAAACAATTTATTCATAATATATATTTTTTTATTTACATATTTCTCACTCGTATTATTATTTATTTAGACGACCATACGTAAACATAAAGGTTTTAATTCATTATTTCTTACTAAGCAGAGCGACTTTGCCGTGTTTCGTCACACTATTTAGGAGCCATGGAATTAACGCAACCTAAATTATATAATTAATAAAGTAATAAGTCGTGAAAATGTAACTTCAATGTCTATATTAACGAAGGCAAAACTTGGGCTCCCATTCGGCTTTTTATTTATTTATTTTTTTGCGATATAATTTTTCAAATGAAAAGGTTTGTTTGTAATAATTGCGGTAAATTACATCTAAGGAGAAATATCTGTCAACAGGAAATATATTTTTATACATCTTTTTCTCTCAACGTGAAACAGAAATCGCAAACAGAAAAAGATTTTGGCGCTTTAAAAGAATCATATAGATCTAGATAAGGAAAACAAAAGTCCTCTACCACAAATAAAGATGTTAGAGATAAAAGCGGTTGTTTATTAGTAAAAACAAATCCGTTCTTTGACAGTAACTTCGCTTTGAAGTACGCCGATTGATACTATAGCTAATGTTGTTTATCTACCCCCTCCCCTCCCTTCTTTCATATAACCCACACCCCTTGCATTCGCTTGTGTTTCTTGTATTCATTAACACGTGTTGATCTAGAAAAACTGATTTACAAGGTTGTCAGTATTTAAAGTTAATAAATGAATTAGTTACTAACAATTTCAACTGGGTAAGTCATCAGCCGTGGGGAGGGACTGCATAGAGATAAATGAGGCTGTGTTTTTGTTTTGGTAATAAAAACATCCCTGCTTTGACATTAAAGTTACTTTGAAATACGCCGACATAGGATTTCCGATTGTAGACGTTGTTTATCTACACCCTCTCCCCCCCCCCTTTGATTGTGTGATGCATGTTCGTTACCACGTGTGCCTCTAGATTAAAAAAAATACACCAACATTTCTGTTTTTTTTAAAGTCAATAAATTAGTTACTAACATCCTAGGATGGTGTAAGTGACCATCCATAAGTGACGTTTTGCACCTACGGAGGAGGCGGTCACATATTTGTGACGAAGGGGGTGTGTGTTTTAGAAATGTGACGTCACATCAAAACTTGCAACTTAAAATGAAAGTTCCACTTAAAAACTTGAATGCTTACAATTTATTTATTGACGTTTTACATGGATTTACGCGTGTATCGATTTAATAGAGTTCAACTTCACATTAAATACAAACTTAAGAGACAATAAAGTTATTTCACAAATGCTCATTTTCAAAAAGCAGGCACGGCTTTTATGGAGGTGGGGGCGGCTGCTGCAAATCTTTGTTCTAAGGGGGTTCTAAGATTTTGTGACATTGGCGGGGGGGTATAATTCGGCCAAAATCACTTGACGTCATTTTTAGACGTCGGCCGTGTGGTTACTGTGTGAAATAAGGTGCAGGGAAGGTGGCTAGGTTGCATAGTATAGCGGTCATGACAGGGTCATGATGCTTCGAACGGGTACCGGGTACCCGTTCGAAATTTGGACGGGTACCCGGGCAGCATTCTTCAACAAAATTGACAGCCCTAGGCCTTACATGGCATTGCGAAATTCTCGAACCAGTTAAGACACATCCTAGGTGTGATCTTGACATGTTTAAGCAACCAAAAGGGCGCTTGAGGACATAGACGTGAATACGAATGAAAGAAAAATGTTGTTCAAGATTGATATGACTCTGGCATTGCTCCTTTGTTCGTTGCTAGTGTAAGCATAGCAAACAACTGAGGCCGTTTATGGTTTTTAAAAGAAAGTAATATAAAAGGTTTTAGTTGAAATTGAAAGAAGAAAAGAAAACACCAGGATATTGTATGTATGGAAAGTTTCTTTGCAAAGGGTCACTGGGACATGGTTTAAAAAAATCAGTGGTGCAGAAAATATTGATTTTGGTGCATAGGTTTCACCATTGCTAGCGAGTCTTTGGTCGTACGTTTCTGTCGTATTGCTCTCACTGGCACTCCCCACAACCCAACACTCCTCATTATACACTCTTAATTTGCTAGATCTTTGACAACAGATTATATTGTTTCTCAATTTCATTTTTCTGAAATATATTATTTTTTTTAAATAGCTGTATTTAGATTATGCTACGCACAAAAGTCCACATAGAAACTACGGCATTTATGCAAAGATCAGCCATATTTTTATCAGTCATGAATGTTTTGTTGGTACTAGCCCCTTACACATATGCTTTTTAAAAATCAAGAATGAGCACAGAATAATATATCATACAAAGGATTAAAACAATATTAATAAAAGATCTGAGGGTAAAAGAATAAAGAATTATTAGTGTTTAATTTAATATAATTAATTTTTTTCAAAATGTTCAATGCATCAGAAGCAAGAATAATCTTCACTGAATGACCTTCAATTAATACAGATAGCTCCAAAAATCAATTTTCTTCTCAAAAGTCATAGATTTAATAAAACAACCCGCAAAAACAAAGATTTTGACTGTAAATCCCTTATATATGAGACATGACTAAAAGTATTGATTATATTCAAAATAATTTGCACCGTGCGACAAACATTTACAGACTTAAGGCTACTGAACTCCCCTTGCAGTAAAGTAAGGTGGGCGTTTTCACAGATGGCCGGACTGAACTCCAGCAACATGTCGAGGTAAACAATGGCAGGCGGTGACATTGCGTTTATATTTATAGAGATAATCTGAAAGTGTGTTAATTTTATTATTGATCTTTCGATCTCTCTGAAATTTTTATACAATGCATTATAGTAGACACATGTCAATGTGCAAAATTTCAGCTTGATAGCATTACAGTTACAGTAATTGGAACATTTTTATTTTTGTTTTTCCGCCGTCCCACGACAAGACTGTCAAGCTAATATAAGTGATGTAAAAAGACCAATGAAATGGAGCCACAGTCAAACGGGACGCAACAATTAATTAACGATTCAAAGAGAAAAATCATGTTAAGCCTGGTCCCTATTGGAATTCAGGACGTGTTAGCGCATTTTCGTATTATGTATCAGTACTTATGTTAGATATCAGAATTATGTAGTTATCAGTAATTGTGTTTAGATTTTAGACATATTTTTATGAATTTTCTTGTGTAATGAATATACCTGACATTTTTTTATTTAAAAGTCATTTCTTTACATTTAAAAAAAATAAATTATTTTCTCTTTAATCCAACTACAAGTCACCACAAATGATGACGTAAACTCTCTAAACTTTTACACATATTTTAATGACGTCAACTAAAAAAACACTAATTAATTCTTTTGCACGATTTCACACCACTCTTGAATGCTTGAAAAACTATGTATTCGACTTCCGGCAATGGCGCCCGTTCCTTGTGCCAGTGTTAACTCTCGATTCGCAAAGTTTTTTGGTAGTTTTAACGGGGTTTTTTAACGGATCGAGTAATTGAGTGTTGATGCACCAATGGCAGGTCAGGACATACAAAAAACATATATACATCATGGGTCTAGGACTTATGGATCCTGTGATCATGGTGATGACAGACAGACGGACAAAACGGGGGCAATAGCGATTTCGACATCTCGAAAATGCGCTAAAAAGGAAGCATTTCTAGGCATCCTCAAAAAGTATGCTGTGTTTGTTTGACTTATGGTGGAAACGTCAATCTCCCGCGTGATTTTTAAATAACACAATAAATAACTGATTATGTGCGTTCGTTGAGGTGACAGCTAAGAGACAATCTCAAATTAAAGTTAAAATAATATTTTATTAGTTTTCATTAACAGCTATTGTTAAAATAAATTTAACTGTTTATCAATTCATACTTAGAATTATGTATGCATTTACTTCAGTTCAATTGTCTTTGATTTTTCATTTATTGAAAATCATTTCATTTTTTTTCTAAATTTCCTTTTTTAACAGTTTATAAAGAGACAAATCACAAAGGCGGTAAATTTTAAGATGTACACGAATAAATCATCTTTACTTCCTGGTAATAAATATTTGGATTACATAGCAAGACTTTATTGATCGAGCTGGACCTGAACAGGCGCTTAAAGTAAACGATAAAAAACACTTCATAATATTTGCGCTCTCTTATATATGCAGAAGGACAGACACACAATCTTTAATAATTTGTTAACACATATGTAAAAATTGATCTAAGTCCTTATTTGACATATATTTGAGATTACTTTAAAATTTATTTTGAAATAAATAGATAAATAAACTTAAACATTGTATTACCAGGTATTCAAAAGGAACGCCATTCAGTAATAATATATAATATAAAAGCCAAAATCAGTCACTGCCTCCGTAACGCAAAAGAAACACAGAATAAAGTCCATTGCACTTAAAAAGCGTGTGGTGTTTATCTTCGTAAAATATTATATGACGTCATTTTCTAGGGTTTTATTTTAATTGTGGAAAATGAACGATGTAAAAAGAGGATTTGAAAACTATAAACATAAAATAATTTGTGTACGTTTCAGGAAGTTTAATATTTCTTATTTATCAAATAAGGATACGTTACTTGGGATTTTGAAGAAAAAAAAGTGATCACTTTAGGCGCTTTACAACCCCTAGTAGGGGCCTACTTATATAATAATTATGAAAATTATAAGTGACTTGTATGTAATTCAATACACAATTTTAATAGTCTAGATGTAATAATGAGTTAATTTCTTTAGTTTCTTGGTAATTCTACAAAGTTTAAAGTTATATTTATTGCCAAAATATGATGCTTTATTTTATGACGATAAAATATCTAAAGTACAGTTTCGCAGATCTAACTATTTTCGGCATCTTATCTCAAGTAACCTTGATGATTATGTTCATTTTATGGTTTTCAAATGTTATTTTATTTTAACTTAGAATATTTAATGGAACTATTGCTTCACACAAAATTGGCTAGAAGGGCGAATATTAAAACTTTCTATTACCTCGAATTGGCGTATCTATGAATTAGTAGGGGTTTAATCTCTTTTGGGGGCCCCACAGAAATAGTGAGGTCATAAGATTTAATGGAAAAAATCCAACATTTATTTGGGCCCCCCTAAAGTGGGGGCCCGGGGGACTTTTGAATTTGGACCCCCTCTCCCTTCCATATCTACGCCACTAGATATTCGCTTGTAACAGTAGTGGGCAAAGTGTTCTATAGATGAAGAGCAAAGCGAACCGCATATTTCATCGACCTACAATGTCTCGATAATCAATACATAGTACAACTCGATTGACTATTTGTTAACCAACTCATTGCCAGCGTACAGTTATAAGCATTGGGTGGAGACTAGACCAGTGGAAAAAAAGTAACTTAAACATAGTGTTTGATGCTTAAACATATTCGTCATAGTATATTACATATTTGCTGCAAGTGTACTATAATTAAAAAGTAATTATAATCTGTAAAAATAAATTTACATTTCTTGTATTGTATTACAGTTTTAAAATTTTTAACCACAACCAAAGCGAGTGGAAATTAAAATGGCGGACAGAAATGAGGAAGTAAGTGTGAAAAATGTTTTTTTCTTTCAAAATTTATTTTCTTATATGCATTCATTTTTTTTTCAGATATAAATAAAGTGTAGACTACTACATAATAATTAAGTTTAAATAACATAAATTAAAGAGTTTTCAAATTAAAATAATAGTTACTAATTGTGTCCAATTTTTAAATCGTGTTTTTAAGCTGCGCATGTTTTTAAGTTACAATATGTAGTCATTTCTTCAATAGGGAATAGTTACCCAGCAGATTATTATATCTTTTATTTCTCTAAAATAATATTTGTAATGCTATTTTTAACTGGGAATCTTATATTTCGAACGACGTTGTATTTTAATTGATTCAATCTTAATAAACATAATACCTGGTGATTATTTCGTCAAATTGTAGTTTATTTCTAGCGTATTGAAATACATGCTCACAGAGAGAAGTCATTAGGCTTGGTAGTTAACTTTTGAAGTATAAAAATGACTAGGTATACTATGACAAAAGATTTTTAATGAGTAGAAAAAGGCAATAAACATATTTGTAGAGTTAAATATTTTAATGGACTGGCACACATATTTTCAATACGACGGAAAAAAAAGATGTTTTTTTTAAATCCAAATATGTATCTCCAAGTATACATTTAAGGAATAAAAAAATAAAAAATGTATTTCAAAATCATTTGGCAATTTAGCAAATTTAAAAAAAAAATAAAAGTATGTATATTTAAATTTATGGAATCGATGGATTTTAGGACCTAATCAAGTGATTATTTATGTTCAGACATTAGCCCTGTCATAATATACGACCTATTAATATATTTTCTTTGCAATATTATATTTAGGGTGTGTTTAAATATATATATATATATCATTCTTACAATGCCAAGACATTCTACAGAATGACGAGTTCTCATCCGGAAAAGTATGTAAATGTCCTATCCCCCGCCATTTTTCCAGCCACTGATGTTGTCGGTGGTGTTTTGGTCCGTTGTTCGATGATGACCTGTGAGTGTTAAAAGTTATTGTGAGACAGCGCTAAGCCGGTACGAGGTTCCACAATCTATACAAAGACAGTATCGCAAAAAAAAATTCTCATGACGTAAGTTCATATCATCCGGCTGAGATTCCACACACGATCTCCAAAAAACGTTTCCCGTTGGATTGCTGTGTGAACATGCCGGATGAGAATGCAGTGATAGGACAGGAATCACGCAATGTTGAGATGCAAAGAAAGTTCTACGATGCCATATCTAAAGGAAGAGCAAATTCTAAATCAAAGCGGTTTTTTTTTCAAAACCAAACTGTTAACAAAAATTGGTTGACGATTAGCCCCGCATGGGAAAGTTTCCTGAAAGCTGGAGTCAAATGCATTCCAAGCGTTACATTTTGCTAATCTGGGCTGGCGCTCCTGGCCCTAAACCAGCAACGCTAAGTGGCGTTGCTAGTTAATTTAGGTTTAAGAAATGATCGCTTCGGAGTAACCCGGCCATCAACGGGTACTTTCGTTTTCATCATCGGCCTTGCATCTAAATGCTTCGCTTAAGATCCTTAACATCGGACGTCGGCATCTATCGAGCCGCGTAGAAGTCACCCCTTTACTTATAACAAACATGGACTCGCACTGACTTAGCAAACTTGCTCTTAGATAGTGCAGAGAAAGACAGGAAAGAATGGACATAAATTATAGCGTAAAGAAATCAGAACGCGAGTGAAAGTTTGAGGGGCTACGACGCACTTTTGCTCTCAAAAGATGCGCACTGAGGTCAGCTACCTGCCCCCAGCACGAAATGCATGTTATTCTTTGAAGGAAAAATGAAAGTGAACTCAAAAAGCATTTAGTTGTTACCAGACATGCCTTCCTGTCTAACAACTTTACTTGGAAACAATGAACTGTGATTGGTCGACCCAAGTGATGGTCATTAATCATACTTATTTGCAATCTACTCGTTCTTGTTTTGGTGAATTATATATATAAATTTGTTGCATAAACTGTTTTCCAAGGTGAAAGAACTTTACTGGCGGCAATTACAATTCATGAGAGAGAGAAGTTATCGAGCTGCAATCATGGAATATGGAGAAGCGTCCAAGTATGATCTTAAAATGGAAGTCATTGAGATGTTTACATATTCCACAATACTAAGTAAGTGGTTGGGTTAATGATAGAAGTAAAATAGTAGAAAAGGTAACATCTAAGTGAATCTGTATTTTTAAAAGCCGTTTCGTCTGTGATGTCACTACTTTCATTTGATTTAAAGTATACTAAAATGTATTGTGTTTTTTATGTATCATTAAAATATAAGTAAAAATTGCTAAATGGTAATGCAAGTTTTGTTAAGTTTTTAAAAGTATTTTAGATGTAAATTTCAAAGCAGCAATCTATATCTTGAAATCTTGCATATGACTTTAAAAAATAAATTATTAATTAAAATACTCACACAACAAAATTCATTATATAAATTTCTGGATGGTCGAAAAAATTTTTTTCATGTAAATATATACGACATGTTTGCAATAAAATTTTGAAGTAAAAAACTATCTTTTTATGATGGACGGTTAATAAATTTAAAGAACAGTGTATTGTATGTTAAGATAGCATCGTATAAAAAGAGTTGACTCAGCAGCGTAGCGTGGGCATGTCCCGCCCGGGGCAGAACTCAAATTAGCCACCCCCCACCTTTACCAGAATAGTATATTGACTCTATAATGTAAAGATAGTCTTTTTATCACGTTTCCATTAACTTGCTTTCGTTCCTATTGATTTTGTTGGTCTGTTTGTCTGTCCGCAATATTTCAAATTTTGCAACGTAAAATTAAACCACCTCCAATTTTCCTAGAGATGTCAACATTTTATCACAGATAGATATTGGATTACAAGGCATTGTATCAAAATTTCAGATCTATCGAATATATCAAAATTAAATTACTGCATTTTTTAGTTTATCTATATATAGCATATGTCTCCATCTGCTGTTGTTGACATTCCCGTGTCACTTGAGTTCACACGGTTACTACATTCCCGGGGTATTAAAACGTTAAGTGGGCGTGTATGAAGTTTTACATATGCAGTTCACTCATTATTACATAATAACCTCAAAATGGCTTCATGGTCTACTGACTATTTTGTATCCTCAAGTCTGTTTAATGCCTTCATTGTAGAAGAATTTAGATATTCAAAACATCGTATGGACATGGAAAAGACTGCGCAACAACTCTTACTGTACTAAAATAGTTAATGAGTTCGTTTCAGTTGGTGTATCATGAAAACAAAATTTGGTTAAAAGAACTGTTTGATGAGCTTTTACAGTGAGATTTTATGTTTTTGCTTCCTTCTTGAAATCCTGTGTATTTTCCAGCCTGGAAAAAGTATTAAACCACGATTGGCCACTGGCTATCCATTATTTTATGATGATCATTTATTTAAAATAATTTAAGAAATGTAGTCAACTGTAATCATTGTCACTTTTGTTTAATGACATCGCGTAAAGATTCTGCAACGTGTACATATTACAATCGTTACTTATTAAACAAATGTACTTGTTTGATCCTGATGTGAAATATGTGAGGAGCTATCATACAAAGTGGATCAATATTTTTTTTCGAAGAATATGATTTTTCTCGCACTGCATCTCGTAAAAATGTTTTGTGATCAGTTTGAGTTTTAGATGAAAAAGTATTTTTTCACCCTTTCCCCTACTATGTTTTTGGAATGCTCGAACTTATTTGGCAAGAAAATTCATCGGGTCAAAAATATTGCTCTAATTTACAGCACTATTGTCCTGTATGTTCTAACAAAACTTCATGTACTTTGTTTTGTTTTCTTTACAAGTTATTGCTGTTCTTTATTAATATTATATTCTTCCAACTGGGGAAAAAAAGAGAAATAACTTTGGCAATGTTGAACACTTGTTCATGAGTGGCTAATTTTGTATTTATGGATAGGCCTACCAAGTTTTAATTCCATTAAATAAGCCATTTTGTAAATTTTAATTTTTTATTCTACAAAACAAGTGGCATTTAAACTAAAATAATGATGCTTTGGAAAAATAAACCATGTAAGAATGCCATCAATTTCCCAGTAGTTTCTTTACGTTAAATCATACTTGAATCAAATGCGATAGCTACTTGTACATCACCTTCAACCCAGTCGCATTATAATGCAAAGAATTTATATTAATAATGGACTTTACAGTTTTTGCGTTAGAAACGTTCACATATTTTAATATAGTTCTTTCCTGTCTTTTAATTTTTTACCTTGGTTTTTCTTTTATTAATGTTTATTTTAAAGTTTTTTATTTGTTAGTAGTTAATTAACAACAAGGAATTTGCCACCCCAATCAAATCCCGCACCCCAATAATGCGCACCTTGGAGCATTTGATTGGCTTATGTTTGAAATAGATAGGGTACCGTAAATTTTGCTGTTACAACAGGAGCAGATGTTAAATTGTAGGCATAAATCAAGTTGCCACCACATCAGTGTCAATTTCTCATACCACTTAAGTCGAAAGTTTTTCAGTACGGTAGCATAAATATCAAAAGAATTTATATCTAATATGAAGTTTGATGTTTTTTAGTTGAAACGATCACATGCTTTATAATAGTTCCATTATTTCTTTTATTAATTTCCTATTTGGCTTTTCTTTTATTTTGATATAAAGCTTGACTGTCTTATGAAATTTTCGTTTTTAGAAACTAATTAACTAGAAGGAATCTGCCGCCCCTGTTCAAAGTGCCACCCGGGGCATTCGCCCCCTTGCCCCCACTTCGCTTCGCCACTGAGTTGATCAGTATTTAGAGAAGGGAGCAGGCGTATATATAGATATATGTATATATNTATATATATATATGAATTTTAAAAACCCATTTCAGTTGGATTTGGATTAGGATATCGGTTGAAGTCATTTTACAAGGGAAGCGCCTGTGCTTTGCCAGGGTTAGTTCTTCTTGGCGTCGAGGTTTTCAATCTTTTACAACACCTTTAAAAGACTATGTGCCTATTATATAGTAAGTAAAAGTATTTTTTCAAATATATGAAATGTATATATATATATATTTATACAATGATTTTTTTACTAACATCCAAGGCCTTAAAGACTGAAGCACAACTAAAGGACACGAACGAGTCCGAGAAATGAGTGCTGTAGAAAAATAACCTAGCTGTCTAATTAAGTTTCAATTCTTATTGTCAATGTTTCAATGATCAATGAATGAATCCATAATCTATAACTTAAAGAAACAATAATTCATGTAAACAATAATCTATAGTTTAACTAACGATAAATGATGTAACCAATGATTATTAACTTGTGTAAATCAGCAAGGTACAAGTATTATATCAATGTACTAGTCTATAATTTTAATCTTTGCTTGTTTTTTAAAACCCCTATTTATACGATAACATTGTTTTAATCAAACGAAGTTATATTATTGCTGTGTTACTATTAGCTCTTTTTTTTATAAGATTATAAAACTATTAATTTGCACACTTTTAAAAAATGTATTTTATTTTATTCTTTTAGTCGTCGTGCCATGATGCATAATACTGCAGCTGCAAAATGGCAAGGTCTACCACACACGATTGAATCTAATCTTATAATGATGAACAAGAAAAGTATTTCACCAGAGCAGTGAGTGACGTTTAATTATTTAAAGTTTGATGCCACGCATTGAAAAAAAACCTCTACGTATGAGCTCATTATCCTCATTATCATAGCAAAGATGTGACAAAATATTTTAAGCAATCTTTTTATACTGTAAATAAAAGTTAATGCTTATCGCCTATTAATACATTACATCGGTGCCTTAATTAAAGGCAAACACAATATTGATTATAAAATTAGACAATTATAAAATTTCTTTTATAAGATTTCAATGAACTAAAAGGTAAAAAATGTTAAGGATAAAAGTTTAAAAAACCCACCCATTTAACTAAATATTTTTTTCACTTAACCTTGTAATCTTTTTTTTTTTACATCTTTCTAGAGTCAAAGTTGTATACGAAGACCTGGTAAATCGAAGGCAGGCCATTTGTGCTGATGTCATAGTCAGATCAAAGGTTTATGAGTCTTATAATGATCCAAAGATTTTTGAAAAAAGATCTTCAAAAAGAAAAGAAGTCAATGAAACGATCAAAAGAATTATGCCAAACCTTCGCCTGGATGAGCAAAAAATATCTGAGAGTCAAGATGTGCCAAATAAGTGATGGTCAAAAAAATCTTTTAATAAGTTGAAATACATATTTCACCACTTTCTTAAAAATATACCTACTCGATGAACTGTATAAGCGTAATCTTCTTTCATCTATCGCTTGTCTTACGTATGTATTAAGGAAAGAAGAATATTCTTTGCTTGCTTTATAACTTTATTTTCTTTTATCTGGAACCCACACATGATTTCATAGAATAATTAGCTTTATTATAATTTTTTTTTTGAAGTGGTTCACTCTGAATCCAGGTTATGATGCACTTCCTCTATTTCATATTGTAAATGTAACTAAGCTTTTGTTGTTTTTTAAAATATATGTAGATCTAGAACTTAAATATAAACAGTTATAAAAATAATTATAAAATTTTAAGTTTTTCTAAAAATATCCATTTTTTATTAATAATGTTCAACAGAGCTTTAATAATAATAATTAGAAAATGATTTTAAATGTAAAATGCATATTTTAACAAGGTGAATAATAAAATGTAGTTACTGAATTTGTGTCCGTTTACTGACTTTTAAGACTGTTTATATCGCATAATTTTTCTCTCAGATAAAGTGTAACTATCTCACTTTAAAAAAAAATGTTGCGTTTTCTCCATTATATTGTAGTATTATGCATTTGTAAATTTATAACTAAAAAGTTGTTATTCCCTAACATTACCATCCGGTTCGTCTCATCGATGGTGAAGTAAGTGTGTTTGTATGTATGCCTTTCTTTCTGTTCACTTTAGTGAACATGGATGTATCTTCAGCAAAAAAGTTGTCTTTAGGGTTATACTTGTAACATCGAAACGATTACTATGCAACTTAACATCTGAACTGCTAACTAATTGATGAAAAACTCGTCTAATGGAATTTTTTGTCAGGATATTTAATTAAGCTCAGATATAAAGCGTAAATATAAAAAGACATTTAGAAAGTAAGGGTTTTGCAACCCTGATACTGGGCAAAGATATGTCTAACAGATTTCAATGCATTATTTTGTTCAAAACATACTTTTAATTGGCATAGGAATTTAAAAAAAAAACAAATTAATATGAAAGAGCAGTTTAACTTTATCCTTTGGAAATAGCCCTTAAGTATGTGAATTCAGAATTATTATTTTTTTTAAAGAATGCAGAAAAGAAGATAAAAATTATTTTTAAACTTTCGCACAACAGATTTAATTTTGGTAGATAAATTAAACGTACATCTTCTCGATCAATTTATCTTATCATTGAACGAACTTAGTTAAATTAAAATGGAGTAGTCACATTTCTCATTCACAGAATTACATTTTATTCGGGAGCAACTATCATAATAGATTTAACTCTATGTCAATTGTCATGACATTCCTGAAGTAGATTTTTAATATCAGTCTTGGTTTTCACAGTGAGCACAATTGTTTTAGCGGAGAGACTCAAATTATACAAACTATTAAAGAGTTCTAAAACAGTAGCACCCTTAAAGATATGGTAGGCATATTATCTTATCTGTTACAGATTCCCCATCTATGTAGAAGATTAATGCGTCTTACGCTTATCTAAATAGACAAATATAAAAAATGCCCATGAATTAAAGAAGCAAGATTTAAAAAGCTAATTATTCACCCGTCACTCTCTACTCAAATAAAATAATGCGTGTTATCATATTACAAAGAGGGAAAATAAAAGATTAAATTATAGTATTCTTGTAACCTTAATGAAAATGTTGATACTAAACCAGACGCAGCACTAAAACAAAAACTCAATTAATGTTTTGCTTTTGATGACCCTCGTTACTTTTTTCTTATTATTTTTATTTAATATTTTTTTAAGCATCAACTGATTTATTTTTATTTTTTTAATTAATGTATGCTTTTCTCAGTTGTACATTTACATAAAAAGTCATTTCAAATCGGGAAAACCCCATTAACTATCATTATAGATTACATTGTGAGTCATTTAATATCAGTAATTTTGAAACTAAACCAAATATGGATATCTATCAATAATTTGCTGCTAAATTTACGGGAGTCCAACGAAAAGATATTTTTCAAAACTTCCTTCTCCAACAATGTTCTGCATATTATTAACTATTGTTTGGCATTTGTTTCAACCTGTTAACTGTTAATTAGTTTTGGTGGACGAAAAATTGACAAAATACTGATATTTTTCGGATTTGTTAGATTTTCCAGGAAATCAAGAAAAGTGTGTTTATTAATCTTTTATTATTTTTTTTTTTTTGGGGGGGGGGGGGGGGG
>MUZC01001341.1:743934-764951 GCA_002072015.1 Radix auricularia
GTGTGTGTGCTTTTTTTTTAATCAATTTTGAAAAATGAAAGGAATATGCCGTCAGTGTATTTAAAGATTTGAATAGCATATTTCTGCAAATTTGTTTCCCAACAACTTAACTCTTATTATTTTTCTACAAATTTTCTTTCATAATTTACTTAAGGGCTGTGGAAAAATAAATAAATTGAGATTTTAGAGTTAACACAAATATAAATAGGTCCAGATCTATTAATACCGTATTATATATGCTTATACTTATAACTTATAAAATATTATAAAGATTTTGTTAAGATATTTTATAGGGCTGCGGAAATTAACGATTAATCTCTCGATTAATTGCAATAACATTTTAATGATATAGATTAATTTTAATCGATACATTTTTTAAAAAAATTTAAGTATATATTTATTTTAAACAAAATATTTTTACTACAAAATAAGTATAAATTATTAATAATATATATATTTTTTAACGTAAATCTTCTCCCGAGCATTAAAATCATTTAATACTTTGTTTAGACTTTAGACGTGCTGATGTTAGCAAAAAAAATGGCGACTAATGACAGCTTCAGCATCGTTAAATTTAAGACTATAAACAAAAATTTGAGGAAACATTTGGTTTTTAAGCTAACTGCTAAGGGCAAAGTAGAAGATGTTGAAAATGTTTACAGTTGTCACTGTCGTAAACAATTCCTTTTAAGGAAGATCAAATACATCACGGAGGTACTAACATTTGAGACAGGGGAAATAACTAATTATTTAAAAAGTCAATTACTTGTGTTTGTTATTTTTCTTGAAATTTTCAGTTAAAGGCGTAAAAAATTGAATTTTTTGCTATAATCAAAAGTGACGATTATTTAATGAACTTAATCATTCATTTTTCAAAAGTTAATGATTGAATTTAAATTCATCAAATGGCTGGCTTGGACAAAAATGATCAGATAGATACTATATTACTCGACTTCTCAAAGGCATTTGACAAAGCTCACCTGAATAGGTTACCTAGAAAAGTTATATACTTTGAAATCTCAGATCCCTTACAATAATGGATCTAAGACTTCCTTATGGAAAGGAGCAAACTGTAATAATTAATGGATTAAAATATGCACCTATAGAGGTTAACTTAGGAGTTCCATAATAAACTGTGCTACGTCCCTTACTCTTTTTACTTTAAATAATTGATTTTCCGAACAACATCTCAAAAGGAACACAATTTAAATTGTTTGCTGATGATTGTATAATCTATAGAACAATTAAATCAGAACATGATAGAAAAAATTACCAACGAGGTAGGTGAATTAATGAAATATGCAACTAAAGGAGTATGTCTTTCCACTCAGAAAAGTGTCAATTGCTAAAAATAACAAAGAAAACAAAACAAATGATTTCAAAATATTTCATTCATGGAAAAGAACAAACCCAAACTAATGATGCAGAATACTTAGAATTCATAATAAATGAGACAATATTATGGAATCCCCATGTCAATGAAATTATTAAAAAACAACTTTCTGTTTTATAAAAAGAAACTTTTACATATGTAATAAAGATATACAACTAAGATGTTACCTCACCCTGGTGAGACCTTTACTAGAATATGCATCTTCTGTATGGAATTCATCCACCAAATAAAACATTGATAAACTAGAACAAATTCAAAATAGATCTACCAGATTCATTAATGGAGAATATTCAAAACTGACAAGAGTAACATCATTAGTTAATCCTTGAAACCCTAGAGGATAGAAGAAGTAATTTAATAATTATGCATAAAACAATTAATTCTAATTTAGGAATATAACAATGAGAAAACTTAATACAACCCTCGGATAGGAATAAGGATAAAAACACCTTTCTTATTCCGTAATCAAGAAAAAACACATACAAGTTGTCTTTCTTCCCGTCCGGAATTCGAAATAAGAATAAGAAATAAATATATTACTACGACTACACGTAGCAGTAGTTTACTGGCTAATGATACGACTAATCGTAATACTAGCAAAATCCTAGAAAAAAAGCATTAAGTTTATATTAATTTTTTTATTTAATTTCTATAATAATAAAATACACCATAGTTTTATTATTTTATGTTCAACCTTTCGTGGATCCCCTGACGTTGTTCAGGGTCCACACTCTTACCACGGATCGCCTGAATGGTTCCGAGGACCCCTTAGGGTCCTACGAACCACTTTGTGAACCATGCCCTAACTGGTTGCATGCTGACAGAGATGAGCCAATATTTCTTATAATAAGTCCCTATGGTGTCTTATAACTAGTACAAATACAATTGATTTGAAACGCTTTGCGCCAACGCCTTTATGTTTGTAGACAAGAGACAATTTATTCTGTCCTTTTTAGTGCTTGGGAATAACAGTTACTTTACTTTTTAAAACTTTTTTCTTACCCATTTTCTATACAGCCTTGAATGTTTGGAGGCCAGTTGTTTTTGTCTTTTGTGGATGGACGCATTCAGATACTATTTATAGCAACAACATAGTTCTTAGAGAGTGACACTGCTGAACTGAGTGCCCTAAACAATCCTGGAATAACACATGTGTGCATTAATACATAGAAAAAAAGTTTTTGTTAATTTAAGCAAAGATTCTATACATTTCAACAAAAAAAAAATATCAGAATGCGATGTGATGTGTGGCCTAGTGAACCATAAATTTAAAACTGTGAAGTTTTTGCTGAAAGTTTAAGTAAAAGAATAATTTATGTGTACATATTTTAAGGAGCTTTGACCTCCTAACTGGAAAAAATATTGATTTTATGGTTGAAGATCCAGATTTCCTAATATGATCGTCATTGACATTATGGACGCCATTTTATATCTCTTTAAATTACTACCATTGAACTCTTGTACACTAACTAAGATCATTAAAGAGCAGATGAACACACAGGCAGTGACATCACGAAACTTTGAATATGCTGAACATAACAATTCACCAGAAAGAGCCCGTGTACTGAACCGTAGCAATTGTTATTGGACTTTTTAAAAACTAATTAAATGCATTTCCATATTAACTGATATCTTTATAGCACATACATGACTTCTATTTTTCGAGATTTACTTTTTTGTGACAATCAAAATTGAAGCTCTTTTATAGTTTACAAGTATTCTTTATATTGAGTTTCAGAGAGAGAGAGATATTTATATACTCTATAATCCTATCGTTATCTCAAAGTTAGAAACTTTGTTCTAGCGTATCTATTATTCAATGACAACCGTTTAACAGAATTTCAACCCTCGCCTAAGTTTTAGACTGTCTGCTAGCGGTGTGTGCAGTGACTCATTCTATCTCTAAACCTATGGTGGATTATAGGGGGGGGGCGGGGGCTGAAAGTGCTAAAGCCAGGGGTCTCTGATAATTTAGGGGCCCCTCAAACTCAGTATATTTTATTTTAAAAGTGAAAAAAATGCATTCAGCCTTGAAGCTTTAATCAATTAAATAAATCAATAAAATATTATCTATTAATCTGATCGCTATACAGACCCGGTAGTCTTCTTAATAAAAAAACTTATATTGATTGGCTGAATAAGTCCAAATATTATAGAATATATATATACCTGTGTCCGTCAAGTTACGCTGGCTGTATGGCAGTTTGTAGGCATGTGGATCAATCGATGTCGGGATCGATTCCCAGTGGTGGAATGTATTTTTTATTTGTCTTTTCAAACTAATTTTTAATATACCGGAGAGCACTTCCCACAGCTATTTTTGTGTTCTTTTTTTTTCATGAATAATATTTTTGCCTGGGAAGGCCATTCTCGAAGTACAGAAAAAGCATGAGCAAGGAACCAATGGACTATTTTGTCTCATATCAGATGCTAAAGCATTTTATTTAAAGGGACAAAGGCTGGATAGGGCCCCCGTTTGATTGCAGCGAGGGGCCCCGTGCAGTCTTCATCCGTCCCTGCTTGAAAGAATATTTATTATCACATCGCATATTTCATATAAAAAGTTTAATCAAAGCCTAGTCATACTTATGAGAGCTTTTCTTGTACACCCTAACTGCCTTACATAACCTCATGATTACAGAAACCAGATATTTATCGAAGTTTCTTATGAAATTTTTAGCGATGTTCTTGGTATTTAATATCTAACGAATTAAAAATAGATGTTTTCATTTATTTGGTCAATATTTAGCAGAGTTTTCCCTAAGTTAACAAGGTCTTTTTCAATAATCACTCGCAAAATGAATTTCATTTTCATCAGTTGTATTGATGAGCAGACAATTTGAGAAACATTATCGCCCTGCTGATTTTGAAGCCCACCACACATTTTATTTTCGAATGTTCAAACTTTTATTCACACTCACACATGCATACACACACATACACACACATGTTTAGAAGCTTATGAAGTAATAATAAACTTGAGTCCAATGGAAATAAAAAGCTAAAATGATGTTCACGCAACGAGGAATAAACGAAATTTACAAATTAAATGAAAGCCCTTTAGTCTGGTCTTCTCCCAAACTCGTTGTAGCAGAAAGCATGCAATATGGCATCAAGTATAAAATCATAATTTACAGAAATAAATTTCCACAATAAGCTCCAGAGCGACGCATTGTCTTTCAGATGTTTCTTTGAGTTTTAAATACATGCTTTCGAGTACAACTGTTTGACAGAGACACGCAAGCCCTCTAACCACGTCAAGGTAGGCTTTCTGTAGAGGGGCACGAACAAAAACAAACATTGATAAAACAACACAAAAACGAAATGTTGAAATCACTGCCAATTTTTCTAATGTTGCTTGGCAACGAACATTCGACATTCGAGACCAAAAAAATACTTTCTTCATTGGACCTCAAGCGTCCCATTAAATGTTGAGTCACTGCCAGGTACTTCCCATAGCGACTGAAATCTTTCATGATTGTATCAGATCGCAAACTCTCAACACGCACGTTTCGAGATCACTGCTGAAATAGAACTCAAGCCTGATTCGATAGAGTCCTATATTGTGAGAGTAAATAGATCATTTGTAAATGCATGGAAGTAATCATTTATGGAGCGATTTCAACTTTGTCGAAAATTGATAACATGAATATAAAATATCAAAATGTGTATAACATTAGCATTAATAAGTTAATAACTCCAGAGCAAAGGCACAGCAATTATGATCTCGGTATATAAAGATATGAGTTCATTTAAGTTTTTTAGCATTTATAGGTTAGTAACTCTTGACAATTTTTACATTTATGATCTAGTTACATAAGGATATGAGTTAATTTTAAAAATTTACCATTAATAAGTTAATGACTCCAAAAGATTTCGCATTCATGATCCAGGCTCATAAAAGGATATGCATTAATTAAAGATTTTGTTATATCTCTGTATAATCAATCGCAGAGTATTAACCACATATTCTTTTTCCTTGTTTTCTAGAGGAAATACATAGCCAATGATATCAGGAGAATTGTATTCATAAATAATTTTTTCATTATTAAAGTAAACATATCTTCCTTGTTATATGGTTTTTGAAATAAGATATTTAATACATTTAAAATTACACAAACTTTGAATAAAGTATCCATGATATTTTTATTTTGATTTTCATTAACAACATTTTTTGAAAAATGAACTCTTTCTATATACTCTATAGCTGTTTGCTCTAATTTAAAGTTATTAATATCAAACTAAAAATTAGAAGATAATGATATATTTTCCATGTTATGAGATTTTCATAAGGGATTTAAAGCTTTTATACCATTTCCTTAACAAAAAAATCGATCTTAGATATATATTTATATATATGAATATATNTATATATATATATATATATATAGAGAGAGAGAGAGAGAGAGAGAGAGAGAGAAGTGTGCAAAAGGGTTCTAATATTCTATTAACTTTGTCATTTTATTTGTATCTATTTGTTAAAAAAATGCTATCCACATCAAAATTGACCTGAATTATTAGTAGGCCATAAAATTAACATAATACGTTACTAATAGGATGCTTCAAACTCTACAGTCTTTCTGCTAGATCGTTGTCAGCGCGTAGATTTTGATGTAAGAAATACATATTTGACTATTGACCTATTAGAACACTATGTAGCTATCTATGTATCTATGCATCTATCTATGTACCTATCTATGTATCCATCTATGTATGTATGTATCTATCTATCTATGTATCTATGTATGTATGTATCTATCTATCTATCTATCTATCTATCTATCTATCTATCTATCTATCTATCTATCTATCTATCTATCTATCTATCTATCCATCTATGCATCTGTCTGTTTACTAATTAAAATTTACTTTATTTTAATTCTTTACTGAAAGATGTTGAAAGATGGAATTACAATTTTTATTATTATCAAAATTATGCAAAAGAGACACACAGTTACATTGTCTCTTATAACACCGACATTTAACTGCGTTATTAATAGACAATGTGAAAGGTGACATTTGAAAATAATAGATGTAATTTAATTTTTTAAAAGAGTTATTTTTAAAAATCTAAATCGCAGAATAAGACAATAAATGCACAACGAGGCCCGTAGAAACACAACACAAAAATAAAACAAAAACAAAAAAAAGTAAAAAAAAAATTCAACTAAAACAGTAATGTGTTGCAAAGAAACGGTAAAGAAATGAATTTAATTAAACTGCTAGCTTGTAAAAAGTCACTACTAAATCATAGCAGTGTATATTTGATCATACATTTTAGTGAACGTACCATATAGATGTATTAATTATACGGCTTCGGATATTAACGATTAATTTCTTGATACCGTTTAAAAAATGTACGATTAAATTTATTTTTTACGATAATTCCACATATCACTTACAAAGTATAGGAATTTCAAAGTTTTAAAATAGTAATACAAATTAGTGGCAGATAAATAATAAATTTCCTGACGATTAAACGAACATTTTGGCTTTTAAAACTATAGACTGACAGGAATATTCAAAGTGTTGATAAAATTTGCCTTCCATGGTTATAAAACCACGCCTACAAAAATAAAACCAAACTAAAAGCGTGTTAAGCTAATGGTAGTAATGTAGTCTTACTTAAAGACAGAAAATGACTGACAGCTCTTCTGATGTGTTACTGTGTTTTTAAATATACAAGGAGCATCTGTAACAGATAAGAGGAATGGATATGACATTATTGGAAACTTAATGAACTCCGATATCCGATGTTATAATTCCTTGCTAAGACCATTTTTGAATTTCAGGTTCCTCAGTTTTATGTGAGCGATTTTTCCGCTTGGCTGGTCATATTGTAATTAGGCAAGCTCATCACTTGCACCAAATAATGTCATCACACTTGTCTTTTTTGCTTAGTTGGTTAAAAGATGACATATAAAGGAGATATTCCAGCGTTATTTTTATTTTTACTTATTATATCCCACATTTTCATGTTTTGCTTTAATGAAAATTAACAATTAATTAATCGTTATTTTTTTTTTACAAATGTTAACGATTACATTTAAATTAATCTTTAAAAGCCCTAAATAATGCATTTGAAATTTAATAATACTTATGTTGTGTAACATAATTTGCCAACGATTGCTTTCTCCAATATTTCTTCAAATTAAGCACTAAAGAACTCAACATAAAATTCCTCGTAAACTAAGAAAAATCTAGATATACACGTCTTTGAAAAGAAATGATATTCTATCTGCCACAATTGTAAGTATTAAAATATTAGTTTGTAGAAGTTAGGTTTAAAGTGGAATGTCAAATTTTCCCATAGATTCCGTGAGAAATAAAGTATATTAATTTAATAACGGATCTTTCTTTTTTATGTGCTTATAAGACATTTCCCAAAGGAAGCTAAGTTGATGCTATAGGTGCTTTTCAGAACAAATGAAAATGTAACCAATGCATATGTTTCTATGTCATTTCACAAATTCTAAGAAAGCAGTAAGAAGTAATATCAGAGTGTTGCAATTTTAGAACCGTTCCTTTTCGTTGTTAAGGGTTATGAAACTCTCGAACATGTAAACAACCGGTGGAAAACCAATTCGAGCCTTAAGGTTTTGGATAATTTATGCATGGATGAAGAAAAGACTTGCAAAACATGCTGTATTAAATCATTAGAGCATTACTGTTGTGGTTACACATGCTTACGTTAGCAAAAATTTTACTTCAGATACATGTACAAAACTTAGACCTTTTATATGTATCACTAGATAAACAATGTAGAGCGCGTTTTGTTTCTACATGTTTTCATTTTGTCTCGTTAAATTTATTTGTCCCCGGGGTTGTTCTTTTTATTAGATATTTAACATTTTTGGATGGTCTTCATTTTCGTAATGGGTATAACATTTAATGAATAAGAAGCCATCTTAGTGAGATTTCCTAACGCCACGAGTAGCAAATTTAAAGAAGAGTCAATTTATAAAAGGGTTTTAATTCAAACATGATTTAACATTTACTGGTGGACTGCTGGAAATAAACATATTTTATATTTAGCCATGGTTCAAAGTTTTTTTTTTATAAAAATACTTTTTGTCAAAGTCTTTAAAGGTATACAAATGTTTTTAACCCTTCATTTAATGAGCGTATGACAAAAACAATATTTAATTAAATTTTTATCCCCTCAAAGCAAAGAAATTTAAAGGTTTCTTCCAAGTACCGGCCACAAATATTTTGATTTGATTTTTTAAGATTAATAAATCGAATTTGATGAATCTAAATGAAAACTCAAGAGCTTTTCTCATTTCTGTTAAATTGGGAGTGTTTATGAAAATGTGTGGATTTAAAGCTGTCCATCAGCCATTTCATTAATTGTAAGCCTGAAATATTTTTATCTCGGCGCATTTGCTTAACCACGCATCACATTTTTCTCTAAACGAGTATAGCTCTGCACACTTATTATTTATCGTTGTCGTTGTTTTCAAAAGATTTTGTGAATTTCCCGAACAAGTTTAGTCGCAGCCTTGGCGTGATTTCCACATGTGTAAGAAACCACAAGGACGTTCAAAGGACACAGACATGAACACGCGTGAAAGAAAAAGTGTATGTCAAACTTGATATGTCCTTGACATTGCTCCTTTGGTCATGCGTTGCGTAAGAACATGTAACAACTGAGGCATGTTGGGTTGTTTTTTAAAATTACTTTATAAGTTTCTAACTTAAATTTTAACGTAAATTAAACAGTTTACAGTTTTGGCTATAAGTCACAACGAATAAATAATTGTCAGAGGAAAATAGGGTTTAATCTATTTTATGAAAATAAAAAATGATTTTTTTAAATTTATTAAATTAGTGATTATTAGGGCTGAAAAAATGTATTCAAATGCAAGCTTTTTTTAAACTGTAAATTTAGTTTTAAATACCGATAATTGTTCTTTATAGATAGAGTACATTACCACTACGAAAACGCTATGTCGTACGAAACACTATATTTCATTAAGCGTTCTCTGTATGTTTATATGCTTGTCTAACACAAAAACGAACATGCATACGTCGAAATAGTTCATTTTTCAAAATAATTTCATTGTTTCGTTTTCCGGGAAATACAATTTGTGAGTAAATTTGTGTCAACATCTTGAAACTTGCGCCTTGTGTGCTATCAACATCCCTAGGAAGAACGCTGGTGGTTTACGGGTTAAGACTACTTTTCCTGTTTGATTTGGAATTTTTTTGTTGGTATTGCATAATCACTTACAAATAGGTCAGTAACCACTGTTATACTTTGCAATGCTTTTTAATAGTAATTTTCTTTTCAAAGTGGTGTTTACGACGAAGTAAATTTAACGTTGGATTTTACTTCGTACAAAACACTTTTATTTCTGCAGAAAAAATAAATAAATATGAGACTAACTCTTGGCCGCTAGAGTTATTAGAAAATAGTAATGTTTGTTTTAAGGGCATGTTCACGTTGAAGTATATTTGTTATATTTTAGGATATTACTTTGGGGCAAACAATTTTTCATGTACGAAAATTAAGGTAAAGATCTAGGTCTAGTCTATTTCTATACTCCTAAGTTTTTATTAGGGTGAAAATTAAATAGAATATAATTATATTTCAGATTTAAAGCAATGTCTAGCCTAAGAATAAAACAGAGCCCAGATGTAATCAATGCGGCATTGGCTAGTATTAGGGAAAAGCGGCTCTCTATTAGAAATGCTTCTAAGGACTTTGGCATTTAACTTGCTACTCTTTACCACAAATTGACAGGCAAGCGGCCTGTCATAGCCTATGCAAAGACCCTACTCACGCCTGAAGAGGATGTTAAATTAGCTAACTGGCTAATAGAGCTAGCCAAGTGAGGCTTTAGAAAAACTGGAGATGAGGTGAGACAAATCGCCAAACATCAAAACCGAAATGCCATTATAATCATGGCTAAATAATTTTTTTAAACGCCATCCTGAATTGACACTGCGTATTTACCAATCACTTGGAAGGGAGCGAGCCCTGAATACAACAAAAACAATTAAAAATTGGTTTAACGATTTAAAATGCTGTGTTGACAGCATTGATCCCAGTCTACTTAGTGACCCTACTCGCATTTACAATGTCGACGAACGAGGCTTTTATTTTGATACCAAAAGCAGGAAGTTCATTGCAAGCAGTGGGTCGAAACTTGTGTAAAATGTTACTGCGGGTGTGAAGTCACAAGTGACAGTTCTTGGATGTGCCAGCGCAAGTAGACACTTCCTCATTCCCCTGCTAATATACCCCTACACAAGAATACCGTCAAATTTTTATTACATCACTTCTCAGAGACATTCCTACAAGTGTCTGATAATGGCTGGATTACAGCACATACTTTTTATTCCTGGCTAAGTGATAGCTTTATTCAAGCCACAGCCCATGTACAGAAGCCTGTAGTTCTACTAGCAGACGGTCATAATAGCCACATTGCACTGGTTGAGACATCACAGTTATGTCATGACAACCATATCGTGTTATATTGTTTGTTGCTGCATGCGAGTCACTTGATTCAGCTTCTAGATCAAGCTTTTTTTAGTGCAATTAAACCAGCTTGGTCAGATGCCATACGACACCATAAAACTGAGCGTGGGGAGGGAGTAAATCTGGAGACCTTTGCAACGGTGAGGGATCACAGTTAATTTTAAAAAAAATAGAGTTTTACATCTCTGCAGATTACAATACTTTAAATATAGAAGAGGATCACTTGTTGGCAGGAATGTGTCAAGGGTGCAAAAAGGGTGAGGGGCAGAAGTTTGGGTCCAATTTGATGTGTGTGATGGCTGGTTGCATGCACAATGCACGCAAAATTGTGCATCCTTAAAACAGGACACTTTTGTTTGCAATGTTTGCTGCCCTGACCAATGACTGTAGACTATGTTATTTTATATGTTATGTTATTGTATTTCTAAACGCTTTTCTTTTTTTTTAAAATTAGTTGCTATAGACCTACCTAAAGTTTATTTTGTAAAAACAAAAGTTTATAGTGATATTGTCAGTCTACTATGTTGTTCTTTGGTTCTGTGTGCCTTTATTTAAATGTACATATCATAAAGAACTAAGTTATTTGAGCTCTAATTTCTTTAATAAACTTTTTTGCATTATTATTGATATCTCTAGTGTTATTTGTTGACCCCCTTAACTTAAAAATGATTATTTGGTGATTTTGGTTATGTGTTTCCTATGAGGTCAAAGTGTATCTTTTGAAAAAAAAAAACGTATCATTTTTTTTCCGCAGGCGGTAGCTTACTGGGTCAGCTGATATTGTTTTTACACTCTAACCTTGCTTAGTAATACAAGAATGTTGTCATATTATTGTAGCCTTGTGGTCAAACTACTTGTAGGTGCTTTATTTTGTAATCCATGTCGAGCGGTTCAGAAACTACGCCTTGAAAGCAAGAAATGGTGTTAATTTTAGCATAAAGCGTCTTCAAAGTGGTCATTTACTCTAAGTAGCACAATACATATTTTGCCCAGCTCCTTGTTATTTCTTGTTTGTCACATTAAACCATGGAGAAGCTGACAGTGGCAATGCATACATTTCTTTTAATAATAAGTTAAAAATAGGTTACTTAACAGAACTTTCAATCAAATATGTTACTTTGTAATAATCACTCATATTAATAACATATGCAACAGAGTTTCGTTCTTTTGATTGTAATTTTTAAAAAAATATAATTTTTACACCATTCATTAACTCATCACGTTTGTAGCGACACAATAATCTTTGAAAAGAAACAAAAATAATCATGCAGCAAGCTCACTTATATTTTGTAAGCTACCATTTAGACAAGCTCTTAAGCCAATTACATTTCAAGGACTATACAAATGTATCAGATATATTTTATTGTCTCTTAGTTTCGCTCTTTGAAATAGGAATGGATTGAAGAAATTTTTAAAGTTAATAATTGAATCAATATAAACGATCTTTTATCTGGTACGGTCTGTATCCAATTCCGACTATTTTCAAAATTGGCTCAGATCACTGTATGGGTTTCAATAGCGTCGCAACCGATGACGGAGCCTGGAATGGGTTAGCACTTTATCTCACGTAAACAACTTTACCAAACCCAGATATTTTATAAATGGTGTGTTTCTTTGCATTAATCACTCTGGATGGTTTAAAGGAATCAGTGGTGCAGCAAATATTGATTTCTGTGTACTAGTTTGAACATGGTTTTACATTAACATTCCATTATGTTTTCTAGGCATGCGTGTCTTTGATGGTTCGTTTCTATCGTGTTGCCCTCTCAGGCACTCCACAGAACCATAAAGCTGTCTGATATACAAACTTAATTCGCTAGATATTTGAGAACATCTTCTTATTTTCTAAATTTGAATGGGTAAAACTTGCTTTAAGACTAGTTGAAAACATTACATTTCCATTTCAAAAAAAAATTTTTTTTTTAAAGAATGGCTATGAATTGATTGTGCTTTATACAGAGTTCACACAGAACACAAAAACTCGGTAATTTGTGCATATATCGGTCAGATTATCAGCCATGAATGTTTTGTTGTTGTTAGCCCCTTACACTCATGCTTTGTTGAAAAATCAAGAATATGTACTAAGTATAATGTATAAAAAACGAAATACATCCATAAAAATGTCTGTATATAAAAGGATTTTAAAATATTATTTGATTTTTTTTCTTTTATTGAAACCTTTCGCTGCATCAGAAATGATAATTTAGTTCTGAAAAGTAACAGTTTTGAAAAGACAAACCAACATTTAGCCACAGGTAAAAGGATTGTATAAAAAAATTGAGCATTTAGAGAGTAAATTGGAAGCAACTCTAATTCATCAAAAAGCCTGCTGTATTTGTTTGATGTATGATCAAAACGTCAATATCTTGCATGATTTCTGAATAACAGAATAAATAGAGTACATATTCATTCCTTGAGGCGATAGTAAAGAGGTAACGTCAAATTAAATTGACAATTTATTAATTTTCCTCAACTGTTTTTTAACATAAATTTAAAAGCTAAATTATTATTAAAATTTATAGTTAGAATTATGTATGTTGAATACCTCCCCGGTATAAATTTTGAACCTTTACATATTTTAGAGCCGTTGATGGTAGGGGCATCTCCTTCAACGCAACAGGGACGCTGTCCTTGAGATTATCTTAGATATACAGACGCTCCTTTTATGCAGAAGATAATTGCGTCCACAGACCATGAGAGATGATCTGTTGGCAAGTGATGCAGCGGTCACAGGCCACGGCTATAGGGGTTCCACGCATTACCCCAGCCGCCTAACTATTGTCTAGTTAGGTACCCATTCGGAGCTGGGTGACTCGGGGAGTCACATTGGTTTAATTTTAATTATTCGATATTGATTTTTTAGCTAGTTAGAAGTTAGTGGAAGTTAGAAGTAGTAGAAGTTAGTGGCAGTACGTAGTTAAGTACTAGTCAGTACTTAGTACTAGTAAATTGTGAAGCCAGTGGAGTGGCGAGCAACCATTAGGCTACACCTCAGACAGGAGACGTGCTAAGATCGGGAGCGAAGAAGGGGACAAGGTGGCCTTGCCTTCACACGTGAGAACCCTTGCAGTCATTGACCAGTGCGGAAGGGGCTGACTGCCAATCATACTGACCACGGGACAGGGTTGCGCTACGCCTGATTGGCCAGACTGGAGAATAGCAGTTCAGCCAGTCCCTTTGGCCACGCCCATTCCATAAGGGAAGTTGTGCATAGTAATGAGCTAGTTGTATCATTGTTAGCGACGTAGATATCTTACTTTAGTATATGTTTAGTTACTAAGGTACCATGTATATATATTTTTATCTCTATTGTTTTATATACACAGAGGCTTCTGTATATTATTTGTATGGTCTTAATATAGAATAGAATAGTTAGTGGAAACCCTAGACATAGTATCCAACATTCTGGGCCCGTTCTATATGCAACAGGAGGGTCCCGATATTCAACATTAGGGGCTCTGCGTTTGTGCTAGCACCCAGTACTCAACAATGTATGGGCGTAAATCGCGTCAAATGTCTTTTTTTCCAAAATTGAATATTATTTCTAAATTGCATTTAAATTTAAAAATTATTTTAGAATTTCATATTAAGAAAAATCATCAAGCGGGGGGTAAATTTTAATTTCCTTGTTTTAGACTCTTGTTCTTAATATAAATAATTGAACTTTAAATATTTATATTATCAGGTATTTAAAAGGAACGTCAATCAATTATAATACGTAATTACAAATTTACAAAAACCGAAAAAAAAACTAAGGTTTTGACTAAAAATCTTTTATTTAAGCAACATAAATGAAAGAATGTTCATTATAAAACGCAACGCACGGCAATAGAAAAGTCCAAAATTTTAGATATGTCTCATATATAAAAAATTATGGTTAAAATACTTTAGTCAGCCTGCAAAAAATTAAGCTCGATTTAATCACGGGGAAAATGGTCATAAAAACATATCTATATAATAATGCGCCTAAGCGCGTCCGTCAGAAGCCCCTATACCACGCAACTCTTGATTACTTTTTTAAAATTGAAAATATAGACGTAAAAATCATAATGATTTTGGATTTGAGATTAACAGAGGGTGTGGTTTTGCGCGCCGTAAAAAAAAAAACATTAAGTGGCGTCATGAAGCTTTTATTCTATTAATTTATTTGATGTTACTTTTTTATCTGATTATAATCTGATTGTGTGAATATGCATGTGTGTGAGTGTGTTTATGTTTATGTGTGTATGTGCGTCTGTGTGTGCGTGTGACTGTGTGTTTGTTTTAGTTGTGAAATAACGATTTATTTCATAGATTGCTAAAAGTGAAATTAAATATTGAAAAGACGTTACCACGTAATCTTTTATGTATAGTTAAAATTATGCACTGGATTATGAAAAATTCCGTTAGTGTTATGAACACAAGTTTCTGCCGATGCGATCTGCATGGGTGCTTGAATAAAAGATAACGGGAAATCATTGAATGTGACCTAAAAACTGTTAATGAGAAGAACAATCTCAAATGATTTTTTCAGAGATGGTTTTTACATTATGCTTGATTTTAGAAGAAATGAGCCCTTGCGCCGGGATTTTAAATAATATTATGGTACGTGTATAAGTGTTTATACACTGTTGTAAGAGTGGGGTTAAAAAGCGGAATTGTATTTTTTTTTAAAGAGGAGCAATTTTGTGAACTATTTGAAGGGTGCATTTCATTTCTAGGGTCATGATTTTATAATATCACAGATCCCTGAGTGGCACTATTTCTCAGCCACTGATAATATCCTTTTGGAAAAGTTTAAACTCTTGATTACTTTTTTAAAATTGAAAATATAGACGTAAAAATCATAATGATTTGTGTGTGTGGGGGGAGGGGAGGGGCTATGTGCGAATGTGTGTGTGATTTGGTTATTTTTATGTCTGCTAATGTTGCGCCTCTAACATGACAACCAGTATTTTAAAAAGTAAATGTACAAACAAAAATAATAATAAATTTCTACGGTGTAGATAGAAAGGGGTACATTTTCAGCTCAAACCTTGCGATTTAAGGTGTTTCTTTAAAACAAATTAACTCATACATACCTTAATTTAGCATTAATATTCACATAATTAATATCTGACCCATAAAATAATCCTATTAATTTGACTAAGGCCATGCTAAGCCTAGAAACAAAGTCCTAACGAATGATGAAACATCCATTTTAAAAAATTGGGTACGTTTCTCGAACAATGCGGTTGCATGACATACGCTTTAGGTAAAAAATGTTCTTTAAGGTGTAAATATATCAAGTGTAAAGAAATATCACGGGTATTATTACTTATAAGTAGGATATAGCATAAGAAAGTGCGTGTTATGTCGAAAAAAAAAGCACACTGACAACAACTCATTTTGTGCCAAGCTGTTTTGAGTTTATTAGATGAATAATGTACAACGGGAATAAAGATTGATATAAAGTGAATTGTTACTATTAGAAAAATGCGTGGGAATATAGAATGATTGACATAACATTTATAAGGAGATCAATTTCTCATCATTGTCTTAAAAGCAGCATTGTTCTTATGTTTTTATACAAGTTAAAGGAACATGTGCCTTGATATCAAATAAACCATATTTTCCTCTCTCCCCAAGCCACAATATTCACAAATATTATCTGGCTAAGCATATTCTATTCGTATTGAAGTAATATAATGCTTAGACTATAAATGAAATGTGTGTTTTCTAAGAACCAAAGGAATAATGTGGAAAGATATTGTTTTCATGATTTGATTCACGTGAAAAGAAAGTGAGCCTTGCCAGTTAGATTTTTGTAACTGTTAACGACATTTGTTATCCTGGTAGAGTATATAGCATGCGTTATTAAAGGGGTTCGAGCATGGTGAAAGAAAGTCATCAATCGATCTGAATGAAAGGATGTGGTTGAGCAGGTCAGGGCCCTATAGGGGCTGTAGCTGGAAGGATGTGGTGGAGCAAGCCACGGATGATAATAATGATGCTATATTAAAGCAGATATACCAAAATTGATAAGTAATATTTAAATTAATAATATTGTTATTTTTTTCGACACACATAACGTTGTTTTTATTAAAAATGGGTTGATTTATCACTACCCTACTTTCCAGATGCGTTTACATTCATTTTAAAGTTGAATTTGAGACCCAAAACCAAAATAAAGTTATTCCTATTGTGCCTACCCCGTAGCGTAGCACGGGTATTTTGCTCGTATAATATAATGCGCATAAACATTTACAGATCGGGAAAATACTTTTAAAGTATTGTCAACATAATACGCACCTCACCGCGTGACAAAAAAATATTAAAAATTGTGTTCAATATGATACTCACAGCTACAGTCTAGCACTAAAATTTAGATGTTACATAGAAATAAATCTAAATCTAATTTAATCTAAATAATCTAAATTTTCAATCATTTAATTATAGTACACTCGATAGATGTGAAATTTTGATAGATCATTTTTATTATCGCCACAGGTCTGCCAGTAAAATTTCCACGCAATCTACCAGACGTCACAAGATAATTTAATGATTTAAATAGGGACCGTCCATAAATGACGTCACGCTCCTAGGGGGAAGGGGGGTCACACTCTTGTGACGATGCTTGACGAGAAGGAGGGAGGGGGTTGAAGAAAGGTGACGTCACATCAAAAGGGTAACTTTAAATTAAACTTCCACTGAAATATTTGCTCCCTTAGAAAATTTAAGTTAAATGAATTTTTTTATAAGTGCTTCTCAAAGTGCCGGTCGATAGGCCATCAAACACCGGGTGGCCTAAGTTATCAAGACATGAAAATTAAATCTAATTGTAATCCTTAAGTTTGAGAATCGACAAGAGAACATATGAAATTATAACCCTGCTTCGTTTCATGTTGACATCAAAACATGTGTGATGTAGCCTCAGCGTTGTTTGTTTCACTCATGGCAGTAGTCTGTTTACTTTTTTCTCGGTTACCCCCTTCCCCCTCCCCCTTTTCACCGAAACTTCACTGGTTTGTTTTACAAAAATCATAAGTGTCTAAAAAAGATATGAATAGAATTATGTGTAGATATTTTAAGTCAAAACGATAGGGAATATCAATTTTCTTTGGTGGGGGGGGGGGGGGTCAGGGATTGGTTTGAGGTGAAGCTATTTGATACGATTACAAACGTTTTAAGTTTAATATAATTATTGGATTGGTTTTTGGTCAAACGCCCCCTGGCCATTTTAATATAATCATAAAGGAGCCCATTTAGAATTAGTCAAAGTATTTATTAACTTTATTGAATAAGATTCTTGACATCGCAATTTGAGAGGAGCTCAATACAACATTTCTTTTAGCTCTGTTTTTAAAGATATCAATTTTAAATATGACAGAAAGGATAATTGATACAGTTAATTAATGAGGATTAAGATTATTATTACTCATGTCAATTTTTATTGAAAGTAGGGTGGATTTAGGTGTCTTCACATAGTACGTAGGTAAGAAATCTTCATAATTGTCAAATTTAACAAATGCATTTTCTGGAAGGAACTGGTTCAATAAAGGGCATATTATCCAAGTGTATACGTACTCTTGACGTATCTATACTAATAAAAAGGAAAGCCCTCACTGACTGACTCACTCACAGATTCATCACTAATTCTCCAACTTCTCGTATAGTTAGAGCATGAAACTTTTAAAAGTTGTTTGATACCCTATCACTACGAAATTTGATGAAAAAGAATTTTTAAAATCTCGCTCATGTGGGGCCGGGGGCCAAAAAACTTTGTTTCTTTCAAGGGCTCTATAAAAATTTAAAATAAACTATTTTCCTATTTTCCGTGTAGGTAGAAGGATGAAACTTTGGAATTTTTTATTAAAGTACGTGCTCTCGACGATAGTTGGAAGAAGAAAAAAAATAAATTTCCCTCACATGGGGTGCTGGGCCCCACAAATTTTTGTTTCCTTATACTTATACGAGCCATATACAAATAAAAATCACCAATTCTCCTATTTCCGGTATAGGTAGAAACAAGAAACAGAAAATTTTTTGAGTACACGCTCCCGACGACAATTGGCAAAAATAATGTCATAACTCCCTCTCATAGGGGGGGGGAGACAGGGGCCCAAATATAATTTTCTTATATTGAAAATCGACTTATCACTAATTTTCCAATTTCCCGTGAGGGTAGAAGCAGGAAATTTTGGGAAGTTGTTGGCTACCCGTTCACGACGAAAATTGGCGAAAAATAATTTTAAAAATTTCGGGGGCCCAAAAACTTTTTTTCCTTATATGGGCTCTGTAAAAATTGAAAATCAACAATGCTGCTATTTCCTGTGTAGGTAGAAGCATGACACTTTGGTCTTTTTTTTTTTTTGAGTAAATGTTCCCGACGATAATGTGAAAAAAAAATTTTAATTTCCCACTCGTGGGGGCATGGGCCTCAATTAACTTTTATTTCTTATATGAGTTATATCAAAATTTAAAATCACGCATTCTCCTATTTCCGTATAGGTAGAAGCATGAAACTGTGGAAAATGTTTGACTTCACGCTCCCGACGACAATTGGCGAAAATAATGTTAAAACTCCGTCGCATACGGTGAAAAACACAAAAATTCACCATGTTTGAAGGATGGGCATTGCTCAAATAAGTTTCTGAAAGAGTTAAATAAGCAGACCATTCCAGATGTAAGTGGCTAACTATTATATCGACGGCGTAGTGACACGCAAGTTATAATGCAGGGAGCTCAAGTGGTCAATCGCTTCGTGGTGCCGTACAATCCATATCAAAATACAAATTCAACGCCCATATCAATGTGGAAGCTTGCAGGTCATTGTTATTTATGAAGTAAATATATAAACAATATAAATACCCAAGTCACTCAATCACTTTCTCCGTAACGCTGAGGAACTTAGTACAACAGTCTATAGCAGTTAAAAAAGCGTGTGGTGTTTCTCGCCATAAAAAATATGACATGACGTCATTGTTTTATTTATATATTAATTTTGGAAAAGGGAACAATATATAAAGAGAATTTGGTTATTTAAAATTATAAAATAATTAGTGTACATTACATGAAGTTTCATATTTCGAATTTAGCAAACAAGAACACATTTTTTGAGTTAGCGACAAAAAGAAGCCCTACAACCTCTAGTCTTATATATACTTGGCATATACATTAACTAATTTCAAGAAACAAACAAAAAAAAAAAAAAAAAAAAAAAAAAAAAAGTGGAAAAGAGAGTGGGCACAGAGATCAAAATGGACTTAATGACCGTTTATATGAAATGGGAAAAGGGGATTTTTTAAATAACTATAGTCTTGATGTATTTTGATTTTCTTTTTTTTTTTTAAATTGATTCATGCAACTTTATTCCTTTAAGTTCTATAAGCGTATTAAAAACTACATGCCAATCATTCTGAACGAAATCACTTGCTCCCAAGAGTAAGCACAAAATTTAGTTATATTATAATAAAAAGCTTACTTCTCAACATGACGGGAGGTCAGGGTACTGTCCAGGGTGTGAAATGCCTAGGGTAGATAAAGTATCAATACATGTCCAGGTGGCCTGGCATGGAGGGGTAGTTAAGTGGTACGCGTTTCAACCTCGGATAATGAAATTTTGGGGATAGTGGAGACTGAATTACGGACACTTCGACCCCGGACGATTCGACGCCAGACGGTTCGACCCCGCCAGTTCGACGCCAGGACGTTTCGACGCCAGGTCGTTTCGACCCCGGTCGGTTCGACCCCGGAGGTTCTACCCCGGACGATTTGACCCCGGTCGATTCGACCCCGGACACTTCGACCCCAGGACGTTTCGACCCTAGGGTGTTTCGACCCCGGACGATTCGACCCCTTTCTCTTTAAGGCGTAAAATGTTTTGGTTTTTAAAAATTCATTTTTAATTCTTTTTTAATTAAAAATAAATAGTTTAAGTTTAATATTATCTCTTTAAAAATAAAAACAGTAGGAAATAGTTATGTTTAACGGTTTTTTAAAATGATAGTATGATTGAAAAAATAATATAGTTTTATATTAATATGTCTTAAAAATTAAAAATAGAATGAGATGTTATTTTTAATAATTAAAAATAGTACAATGTATAAAATAAAATAGTCTAATTTATATTAATAGCTCTTGAAAATTAAAAATATAATGAGATATTTTTAATAATTAATT
>MUZC01001342.1:11271-25452 GCA_002072015.1 Radix auricularia
ATATTTACTGAGATCGTTGCAACGCACGACCGGGTCTGCTAGTATGAAATAAATATGTATCCGACCCAATTAACAATTCAAATGTATTTAGTTAATTTATAGGAAGTCTAAACATTTGAACATTAAAACTTGATTATCTCAAAACTACACAAAATGTGACATAGCTGTTTCTTTCCTTGAGCTCTACATTAGTAAATAGTTGCAGTTTTTTTTACACTATTTTTGGTTTAAGTGGTGGTAATAATGTCTGGGCCAATGTCATAAAAGATTTGTAAAAGGTGCTGATTTGACAGTAATGAAAGCGTTTATGTGATTTCTCACAACGTATACATTTAATTGTAAAAACAGTTAGTTGTTGATACTTTAATCTTTTTCTTTCATCTTGTGAACTACTTTGCTTATTACGGTTCATGCAGAATAAATAGTTATTTGCTATTTACACGTGTAAATAGTTACATTTTTTAACGTGTTTTTTATAATATTGTAGTAATAATGTATGGTCAAATAGGCGAATAAACTGACAATTCATAATCCTTAATGAAACTTATATGGTTTCAAATCACAGATGTTCTTGATATAGATCACATTACATAAGCATATTTTATTTTGAACGCACTCGTGATGTATTATTGGTGCAGTCATAATTGGTACACACTATTCAATACTCAAGTTAACCAAATTTGTGAAGACTTCGAACATCAAATTGTTTTGCTAAAATATAACTTAATGCTGTGTGTAATTCACTTTACATTTACAATTATCATAATTATGTCCTTAGTGTTCGTGCAAACTTATATAGCGCGCAGCCAAAGCTCAGACATTTTATCATGACATATATATTCTTATATATAATCAAAATACATAACTTGCTATGTATGTCCGTTCACAACGATAGATTTTAGAAAGCACATCGCTTAAAAGATTTGAAAAAATAAATACTGCACTACAAATAACTCTTTTGGAACGTCCGCACACAATTGTTCAATATGGAAATGTAATTTAATTTTTCTCTCTTTGTCTCCTTATTTTCTGATTATTTATTTTACTGTTTTCAGGCAAAAGGGACAGTTTAAAAAACTGAACTATATTTACTTTGAAATTTTTTGTTATTTATGACGATTAAAAAACTAGTATATATATATATATATAAATTATTACCATTGCAGAGAAATCAGATCGCGTTTCCACGAAGACCAGACCACCATTGTTAAGATCAACAGGAGCCAGCTCCACGGGTTCAGCCACTATGATAAGATCAAAGAGATTTACGAAACACCCAAATATCCCAAACATCCCCCCAACACTGTTAACGCCAACTACTCGTGTGCCATGAGTGCCAAGTATGACGTCATGGAGATGGCCCTGGACATGGGGCTTGTCGGCACAGAATACTTGGTCTGGCTGGACATCGGCTACTTTAGGTAATTTTAAACTCTTTTCATTTTTGTCCGACTTAACAAAAACATTATTTACAATTGAACACAATGATAAATTTTGTTAAACAAAGACCCATTTTAAAACAAATATACTTTTTTTTTAAAGCTATAAAGCTAATACTCGAACCGATGGAGGCTATCGAAACATCGTTATTGAATAAAGCATATTCATGTCTATATTCTTGGTAGGTTTGGTACTGATTAAATTTTTTATTCGCTTAATATGGCAACAATTAATGTATTAATTGATAAAAATCAATTATATTTTACACATCGCATAAATAGATTTCGTTAAGTTGCGATTCATTATTTTGTGAAATCGTTTAGGTGGAGGTAATTCCAGGGCATAACATTTTGTGACGTAACATAGCTATTTCGCTATAATCTGCAATAAATAAGGAATAAAAACCTTTTTATTTACGTATACATGTCTAAATAAATAATAATAATAATACGAGGGAAAAGTCTATACGTTTCAAAAAGTATAAAATAATTAATAAATTATAAAAAATTATAAATTTTTTCAAATTTTTTAATCCAATTGTTATAATTTTTTTTATTACCTTTAATAGATTAATGGTTTAACTTTAAAACTATTAATAAATCGTTAAACGCCGCAGACCTCTCTTATATATATACATACATACATACATATATATATATATATAAATGTAAATAGTATTGTGTGCCATGTATAATATTTAAAATGACCTTCAAAATTTACAACAGAAACCTCCTGGATCCAGAGAGGAACGACAGTTTTAGACTTGGAATTCCAAACGATTTTAACAGCAGTAGAATTGGATTTTCCCAAGTTGAAGACCGGGAGAACATGAAGAACCTAAAGCCATGGGATTTCATACAAAATAACCACGTGTGGGTTGCAGGTGGTTTTGTTCTTTCCAGCCACGAGGTAATTAAAAATGTTGTCTGACATATTGAGACGAAAAAAGGATTGTATATTTAATAAAGATTAGGTAGTGCGATGGGAAATCTAAACAGAAGGCAAAAGCCGAGACAATTATACTTCCTCTTATAATAAATCCCCACATTGGGGCACGGTGATCGAGGGGCATGCGCGCTCGGCTGGCATACCGATGGTCACGGGTTCGAATTCATGTGACGGCAAGGATTAGTTTCCGAAGCAAAGGGTCTCGCTGAGTCCATCCAGGCCCAAATGGTTACCTCACACTTGGTAAACAAAGGCGCTTGGTAATGTGAGGAACTCTCACAGCCATGACCTATAATCGCTGCATCACAGGCATGGTCTATGGACGCAATATTCATCTGCATAGAAACAGCGTCTGTATAGATAAGACGAGAGAGGACACTGCTCTAAAATACTATACAAGTTATAGTAAAAAGAAATACAGAGACCAAGCGTGAAATATACAACTTAGAAATACACTTGATTCATCCAAAAATATGCGTGAGACAAAAGTCTTGATTATTTTTTTTATTCTTAACTGTATTAATATAACCATTGCTGCAACCTTCTCTTCCAAAATTATTACACTCATAACGAAATGCATTTGTAAAACTAATTTAGCAGTAAGCAATTTCATTCCTTTGAGGTTAGCCACGGAGAGAGAGAGAGAGAGAGAGAAAGGGAGATAAAAAGAAACGGAAATTCTTATCTGATAACATTAACAATTTGATTGGAAAAAATCTCGAATACAAATTCTTTGGAAGACAATGTGGAAAGGTCAAAACACTAACTATAGAAAATTTAAAAAAATAGTGAGAGAAAAGTCATTTTTTGACCTACCTTAATAGTGCAGGACTTTTTTTATTACATCCGTATAGATTGCTTTAGTTGGAAATGTTATTTTTAAAGTAATTATAAGTGATATGAGATTACAACTGTTGGTTTGTGGGTTACTTCAAGATGGGAAAACAGCAACAACAACAAACACACAAATAAACAAAAACAGAAAGAAAAGTTCACTCCAATCTGTAATAATAAAGGCAGTTGTCTGTCCGGTCCTCGATAGCGATTGGTCCCTCAAACTCCTACAAACTCCTACAGCCATTCAGTAGCGGAGATAAATTAAATTTCATTCACATATTGAACAAATTTACGCGGGTGTACAAACAATTAATTTTTGTTGTAGTATTTTTGTCATTATTCAGTACCGTGTTTCCATGTTAAGTGTCACTCCTGCTGATTACTTCTGTTACTCCTAGACAACTTGCCAACGAAATGATTGCGGAACGTCCTTGGACGGGGTTGGTTGCTCGTTATTTTATATCACTCACCCGGCAAAATGCACCACACACGTTTCGGTAAAATATAGACAATAGTCTCCAAAAGCAATTTCGAAAAGACGAGCAGCAATTACTTGCAATATAGCGTTATTCTGTAGAGGCAATCAGAGGCGTCACTAGGGGGGTGCGGGGTATGCGGAATGCACCGGGTGACACCAAAGTGTAAAAATCGGAATGTTGCAAATATTTGACGCTGGAAGACACAGAGGTCTTTGGGGTAAATTCTTGAGGGGGTGGGGTCATACTATGAGCTAACTAGTGATACCAACTTCACCATATTATTCGCCTTCGTACGTCCGTACGGTACAGCGGAAAAACGAAAGTAAAAATTAGCAACTTTACGTCATCGAGCGGAATTGTTGCACGTAAACTCTTGTCATCTAACAACGCATTGTATCAAAATTTCAGATCGATCGAATGTAACGTAAAAAAAAAATGCACTTTTAGTTTATCTCTCTATAAATGTATGGAAGTCTGTTCACGTGTTTGCCTTTAGTTTACTCCAGCCATGGGTGACCACGCCCCCACCCTTTCCCTTTTACACCAAGACAGTTCCGTCACGTTTAGTCTGTAAATGAATATAAACAGTACTTTTAGTTCTGTTTCATATTTAAGGGAATTATAGTTAAAAACGTTGTTTTTACGGGTTTTTAAAAATATTAAATCCTTTACATTAAATTTACCGTCGTCACCTGGTCCGTCCTTATGGTACGGTGAAAAAACAAAAGTAAAAAATGACCCTTATTCCGTAATGAAATTTTGCACATAGACTTTTGTCACCTAATAATGCATTGTATCAAAATTTCAGATCGATCGAATGTAACGTAACCAAATTAACGACCTTTTAGTTTATTTCTACAGAAATGTATAATACCCGACTGTTGTTGTTTACATTTACTTGTTTGCTGCATTCACTCAGACGATTGTTGGCCACATCCCTACCCCCGCCCATCTCCATTTTAGAGCATTTGAGAGTTAAGTCACTTTCAGTCCGTAAATGTTTTGTTTGAATGAAATCAATACTTTTACTTTTGTCACATATATAAAGGATTCATAGTTAAAAACTTTGTTTTTAAGGGCTGTTTATTATATATTTTTTTTTACACCTAGGTAATAAAAAAATTCATCAAGGCATACAGGACGGCAGTGGATGAGCTCTTGAAGGCCAACATGATGAGCACGGACCAACAGGTCATTGGGGCAATGTACTCACCTGATATGGTCAGGTCCCAGGAGGTCGACATCATGACCTACTCGTGTACGGACGGTATGTTCGGGCTTCACAGCGGCGACGTGGTCCATTTCTGTCTCGGCTACATCTGCAGGGAAGCCGGCAAACAGAATGGTTTACCTCCTGTGACGTCAAAACAAGTATAGATAACACTGACACTAGATGAGGGTCCACAATTTCAAGCATGGCACAAACCGATATATATATCCGTCAGATCAAGAATAACCGATGCATCAACTAAACGGTGGATTGCTTTGAAATTGATGTGCACATCGCTCACACGGGACGTAGAGTAATGAGAGGAACAAAAAGTGTTGCGCTCACTGAATGAAATAACGAAAGTTGTGTATTTAATGACTGTCACGATGTGAGAATCACTGTCACTGAGTTGTTGTGAGTTGTGGTGAAAATGTTATGAACGGTGTTCAGTTGACGGACATTTGAATGTCACGCCATGAATTTTAGAGTGCGCGCAAGGGCTATAAATAGTGTGGGACTGGTAGTGAGAGAGAGGAGGGTCGAGTAAACGTCAGAGGGTCGAGTAAACGTCTGAGAGTCGTGTGGACGTAGGCCAGGGCTGTGCTTGTGAGACATTGTGTTATCGAGGTTGCTCGAACATTGTGAGCACCGGAGCCTGTATGCCTATAATTGGATGTCTCGATGGCTGTATTGACTTCAGTGTAGTGCAGATAGTGACGGATTTATACGTGTATTTCTACCGCAATAAAGAACATATTATATTTGACAAGAGTCTGTCTTACTAAGATTATATCCAGAACCCAGAACGCAACAATGACATGACACAATTGATGTTTTCAGAGATTGACAGAACACATATTGAGATTTCATTGGTTGGCATGAAACATGATGTATTTTTTAATGTAATGTAAACATAAGTAATGTATTACTTAAATGACAAATATATTTTTTGATTGATCAATAAATAATTCGTTATTAACAATTATTAATAGTTTTTATTGCTTCTCAATTTATTTTTTTTTAAAAGAGTAAGCTTTAAAATAATCTGTTTTTATAACGAAAACTATATTTTAAAAAATAAACATTGTTTTTTACTTAATTAACAATAACAAAATTAAAATTCATCGGCCTCAAATTGAATAATTTATATTTAAATACATCTCTTGAAAATAGTATAGTTTTAAAAATTAAATGCTCCAGTTATGGGCATTTTATGGAATTTTCAGTTTAATGACGTCATACGTCTTATTTTCAGCTTTAATACAAATTAAAGATTAATTATTCGTTATTTTTTAAAAAGTTAACGATCAAATTTAAATTAATCGATAACAGCCCTAGTTTTAACCGAATGACGTGACTCAAAAAAAATAACTCACCTATTTACATAAAACGTTTGCATTACCTGAATGACATTACGCAAGCGACTTATTGACTTATTACACGGCGTAAGTTAAATATTCACTGAATGACATGACGCAATGATGTATTAACGGAATGTCATGTTGCCATCAATGTATTAACGGAAGGACAGTTATACAACTGATGTATTAACTTAATCACATTGCGCAAATGATTTATTTACTGAAGTATTGTTTCTGTAATGGATCTACTCAAATTTCGTGATCGAACTCATATTTATTTGCATGTTTGTGTATGATTATTAGTTCTGTACATATAACAGACAGGAATTGCAGTGAATGACATCATCACGCAAGTGATCCATTTAGTGATGCATTGTTTGTTTTTGATTTAGATAACTTAGTGGTTTATTCCCATATTTTGTTATTTTATTATTGATTTGTGTGAGGAAAACGAAACATTACTGATGTATCGAACGATGCATTAGTAAGTCTTTTTATTTTTAGCTTAAACTTACATTTAGCTTTGGTACTAATTCACAAAAATTTTCGCGCCAAACATTCTTCAACTTGTCTTTTTTTTTTTCAAAAGCGCCATTTGAAACTCATTTCTAAGACACTTTACAGGAGAGAAAAAAATCACTGGCTCTTGAACTGATTTAAAAAAAATTAGTTTTAACAATACAATCAGAATACTTAAGTAAAATATAATTTTTAAGTCAAGAATATATTTTTTAAAACTTAATGCCAAAACTCACGCACCGCTTGTTCATTTGTGTCTTTATTTCCAATGGTAATATTCGACCTAACTATAATATAGATCCGCGTGATTAGTATGATCCTTCAACTATTATTGAAGAGTCTCTGATTTCATTGATACGACTTCTACAGTCTCCATGACAGTAATTACCCCCTTACTTAAACAGTATTCGATAACGTGTTCATTCATAGACGCCCGATATTGCTCCAGAGTTACCCTGGTGTTTTTTAATAGATTTTGTAACAGGTGACAATCTTCCCATTGTCCGATCGGTATGTCACTAAGTCATGAGTTAATTGTGAACTAGCAAAAGGGTTCGTTAAACGATGATTGAACACCGTTTAAACACGTACTGAGGTTGTCTCCTATTTGTCAACAGTGCCAACTGTCGCCGTCCCAACTTGTCTATATTTACCTTTGCGAAGATAACGCGATCGTTTTGAAACACTCCTTCCCCTATTTCCAAACAGTTATTTTTATAGATCTGTATCGTTTGGATAGGAGTGTGCAAAATAGATTTCTAAAATCAAGACATGGGACTCTTCAAAGAACTATTACACATTATTTGTTAATGGCGATAATTTTATGGAAAGAAAATATTATGGTCCGTTAAAAAAGTGTAATTATTTTTTCCTTTAACCTTGTACATCCATAAACTTTATTGTATTATTTATTTGTAAAATTAGTGTTGTTTTCGTCGACGAAAACTAAAACTAAAACTAAAATTAGCAGCAAGACTAAAACTAGACGAAAACTAAATCTGGTAGACTAAAGACTGAATAAAAACTGAAACTAAAATTTCTCAACGAAATAAAAACTAAAATCCCCATTTATTAGCGTTCTTTTCCGGTACTGCGAGCGAACCAACTATTCTACGAAATTATTATGAATTGTAACCTAGGACATATCTAATTTCTTAGATGATCGCGCATGCGCATCAATTGGGCGATAATTAATGCTGCCAGCGCTGGGTTTTTCAACCTAGATCTAGGTTGTTGTTTTTTTGACCTCGTCTAAGTTTCTATGTTTTTTTATTTAAAAATAGTCATAATGAAGTTTTTTGTTTTTTTTAAAATGTTTTTTTCAAAATAGTAAATATCATTAAATATGTGATGTGCCGAACATACAGGTTTAGTCGAAGGCGATAAAGTTGTTATGTCATCAGTTATTCCAGCATTTATGAACATAGAAGACCAAAACGACGATGTCCTAATTCGAGAGCTACTATAAGCTAATGATGCGGCACTAACAGCACATACAGAATCTGGTTTGCAACAACTCGTGTCAAGCTTCTCCAATGCCTGCAAAGAATTTGGTCTGCAAATAAGCTTGAAAAAGACAAACATCATCGACCAAGACACTCGACCTCCTCCTACCATAAATATCGATAATGAAAACTTGGATGTTGTGGACAGCTTAACCTACTTGGGATCGAAGGTCCATTGAAGAAGAAATAAACAGCAGAATTGGCAAGGCAGCCGCAACAATAGCTAAACTAAATAAGCGGGTCTGGCAAAACACCAAGCTAATGGTGAAAACCAAACTGTGCGTCTATCGAGCCTGTGTCATCAGTACACTAGGCCTACTATATGGGAGCGAGACATGGACCACTTATACATCACAAGAGCGTAAGCTTAACAGCTTCTATTTGAGATGCTTGCGCTGCATCCTTGGTATTAAATGGCAAGAAAAAGTGCCTAATAGTGAGGTCCCAACGCGTGCCAATACCAAAGCATGTTCTCAATTCTTAGTGAAAGACGCCTGAGGTGGCTAGGACATGTCAAAAGAATGAGCCCCGGCCGCATCCCAAAGGACCTCCTATTTGGTGAACTTGCCCGTTTTTGTAACTGTTAACGACATTTGTTATTCTGGTAGAGTATATAGCATGCGTTTTTAAAGGTGTTGGAGCATGGTGAAAGAACGCCACCAATCGATCTGAATGGCAGGATGTTGTTGAACGCATCCGGGCAAAACAGCGACTGTCAAAACAGCGACCGTCATAACAGCGACGGTCAAAACAGTGACGGTCAAAATAGCGACTGTATCAAAACAGCGACTGTATCAAAATAGCGACTTTTTTCTTTTGCTTGTGATAATGCAGGTTTTTTGTAGAGAAGGGGGACAATATAAAATTTAAAATAATCAACTGGAGGTGTGTATAAATAAATGTTGGTGTGGTGTTTTAAAGAGTGTATACACAGTTTCAAGGCACATTTTAAAAAAAAAATCAAAAATAAAATTATTACTATAATTACTTTAGTCATATGTATTGTGCAGAAAGCTCGATAGAGACTAGCAAACATAGATTCAATCGATTTATTGAGGGGGTTTGTGGTGGGATGGGCAGAGACAGTTTGACTATAGAACGTTTTGATCCTCGGATGTTTCGACCCTCGTTTTTACTTCACAAACAATTGTTTTTTTTCTTCTAGTTTTTAAAAATAAAAAATAATATGGTTTAATATTAGATCTAACCAAACCTTTCACCACTCCAATCCGATATAATTGGATAATAAAAAGGCATTGTGTTCAGATAATCCTTTTTAAGGTACCTACATTCTTTCAGCTAACAATCTCTTTGTTAACCTTTTCCATAACAGGCGGTCCGTGGTCGCCACTTTGTCTAGCCTTCGTAACATGCCACTGTGTAACCACCGGACAGGCGACCACGTGCCTTTTCGACAAGGTTGCTTTAATTTTTTTTAAAATCTGGCAGGGCAACCATTATAAACGCCGCAGTATTTTCACCTTCATGATCGCCATACAATGTAACCTAGCCACCATCCATGCACCTCATTTTACACACTCAGTAACACACTATGGTGAACTATAACGCATTACAAACTTTTATTCATCCTATCAATGCATTCGTCATACTCATAAACTAAGACGAAAATAAACTGAACAAAATGTCAACAACAATTAAGGAACGTTCTGTTAGGTCATACGGGCCCAGCTGCTTGAATGATGTTGTCCGCTACGCGGTGTTAGTAACTATTTAATGTATTAACTTTATATACTGACAACTTTGTACATCTTATTACAATTCAGTTTTTATGGTAGGTAGGTCTACACAAGATACAGAAGTGAATGAAAGGGCGCAGGTTTGTGGTGGTTTCAGTGCTGCGAGGTTCGCCATTTATTTCAACACCTTAATAACAAATTGGTTTTTTTTTGTTTTTTTTTATATTTCATTAATTGATTTTGATTTTACGATTAAAAGTGTAAAACCGCTGGGAAAAATATTTTTAAGAAACTAAAGATGAATGTGTTCCTTTCTAAGTATGCTTGGCATGGGAGTGGAGGGAAGATTGACTTTTATGTTTTAGTATAATGTATACCTATGGTTGTGGCGAGTGTTATGAGTGTTATGAGAAGGTAAATAATGGAATGAGGGGCAGAATAAATTTAGGTATCTTTACAAAGGACTATCTGACCACGTGCATTTTTATAGTCCTATTACATTGCCACTTTGATCGGGGTGGAGAGATCAATTGAAGTCTACCGAGACCAGGGACTGTTCGTTGGCTGGCCCATGTTACATCAGGACATGTTACGAGGGCTAGACTAAGCGACGACCACAGGTCAACGTTTGCTGGCGAGATTTATGGGAAATATAAATAAAATGACTGGGGGTAGAGTGAATCTACGTACCTTTACCTGACCACGTGACCTTTTTATTGTCCGATTACATCGGATCGGGTGTGCTTAATTGGACGTTGAAAAGGATACCGGTATATATACATGCTCTCAAACAACAGGCTGTTGATGATTTACTAAATCTGAAGTACCAAGCCACATACACACGTCAACATTTCACTGACTGCTAGCTAACGAGAGAAAACTAAGTGCATATAAATAAATAGATAAATGTCACAAAATTTAAGAAACATTGATAATTTCTATTCTGTTTTAAATGTTCTTTTTAAATCATTTATGCATCATGTAGTTAAGACAAATTAAACGTTATTAATTCTTTGTTAATATAATTTTATTTTCCCTGAGTAGGTTTTTTTTGTTTTGTTTTTGTTTTTTGTATTTGAATAAATGAGTGTATGCGTAGCCTCAGTGAATTGATTTAAATTTTATTTTTAAAAAAAAACTTTTAATTTCAATAAATACTTTATCAAAATGAGATGAATGTCACATACTTTAAATAAACTTCATCTTTTCTATTCTGTTTTAAATCTTACTTTTAATTCATTTAAATATTATGGAGCTAAGACAAATTAAATGTTATTTTTAATTTTTTGTTGATACAATTTTATTTCACTCACCAGCTGTTATGAATATGAATAAGTGCATATGTATGTAGCATATGCTAATCTGCGTAATTAATTGCTTTTAAATTTTATTTAAATCAAAATATACAATTTTCATTAAATACTTCATCAAAATTTTGCTATTGTTTTATGCTTTATTTTTTCTCTATGCATTTATGTAGTTTTTTCACTTGGGGTCCTTGGATAAGTTTAGAAAATGAAAAAGGGGTCTATGTGTCAAAAACTTGAGAACCACTGTGTTAGGTTTACGGTTAGACCATAATAGCTTTGTGGCGAAGTCGCTGTTTTGATACAGTCTCTGTTTTGATACAGTCGCTGTTTTGATACAGTCGCTGTTTTGACGGTCGCTGTTTTGACACAGTCGCTGTTTTGAAGTCGCTGTTATGACGGTCGCTGTTTTGACAGTCGCTGTTTTGAGCCCGTGCCGTTGTTGAAAAGGCCAGGGCCCTACATGGGCTGTAGCTGGAAGGATGTGATGGAGCAAGCCAGGGCTCTACATGGTCTGGATGGCCTCGAATGATATTTATGATGCTATATTAAAGCAGAAATACCAAAATTAATGGGTAATATTTAAATTATGAATATTTTTATTTTTCTCGACAGACATATCGATGTTTTTATTATGAAGGGTTTGATTTATCACTACCCTAATTTCCAGATGCGTTTACATTAATTTTCAAGGAGAATTTTAGACCCAAAACCAAATAAAGTTATTCTTTTTGTGCCCACCCCGTAGCGTAGCACGGGTATTTTGCTCGTCTTTTTATATTATAGCTGCCTTTATAAAAATTCATTACATTTGTTTCACGATAAATAGACTAAATATATTAACATGTGCGAATGAAATTGCGATATCTTTGTTGTTGTCTTCATTTCACTGTATCTGGAATGAATTAGTCTGTCTCATTTATTGTATTTTTGTCAGTTTCACAGCCGTTCATTAACAGACGTTTTATTTCTCTTTGTTTTTGACTTTTTTTTGTATATAAATACTTTGTTGTTTCTTTTTAAATGTGGCATATAATCTCTTTATTTTGTTGAAAAAAATGTGGTGTAGATGTATGGAATAAAATTTACACATTTTGATCCCTTATTTGTAATAGGGACTAAAAAAATTCATTCCTTTATAAAATTATACCAAATCCATAAAGTCGTAAAATAAAATAATAAAATTTAGACTTTAATACACAACAATTCAATTTTTTTCACATTAGAAAACTATTAATAAGTTTAAAAAATGCTTATATTTTTGTTTTGGTATGCTATGAAAAAACTTTATTGTATGTCAGAAGATTTCTCTAACCTTTTGATGTCTAAGTACGGTTTTCTTGATTTCTTTTTAATACGACTGCTTTAGCTACTTTCAAGTATTTTAGAAAGTACATTTCATATAGTAGAATTATGATGTACTTCATTGGCGATACGCATTAAGTAGCTTTTGCCTTTTTGATGGGTGGGGGGGGGGGATTTCTTTATGTGCTTGAACTCATAAACACAGTTACATTATTATATTACCATACATTTTTTATGAGGCAGTGACACGAGAGTGGTAGAGATATTTGGGAAAACTTTCAATTTTAATGTTCTTGATTCATTTATTTTCGTAAGTCTATTTTATATACTGATGATAGATTAATACCTCAGTCACTTATCATTAAGTTTTAAACGTCTCATATAAATAGAAGGTTTTAATTAAACAGACTCATAACTTATCATTATTTAACCGAATATGACACAACTTAATTTAGAATAATATATAGTAATATCATTTTCTCTAATAGTTGCTAAATTAATATATTTTAATCATAGTCAACCTGACTAATGGATAAATTACAACCAAACTTAGTACGTACAACCCGTAAAAAAATATATATATAATTGTAATCAATGAGCCAACACATTCGTGTCCGGGATACCAAATGCATCTTTTTTCTTTTTTTATCTCTTAGGTTTTAATAACATTTCTTTAACAAAATGACTTATATTGTGAATCTTAAATTAAATTGACAAATACAAAAATATCCAATTCCTAATAACACAAAAGAGGGGTGAGGAATATAAACAACAACATAGTGTGCTATGGAATTTAAAAAAATATAATGTCTCATCGGAAAACAGAAAAAAAACAACAATGACTTTCATCCCTTAGTGAAACAGAAACATTGTAGATATTGGATTTTCTCAGTAAATAGGATGTTTTATAAAGGATGTATGCTATCTATGAAAATAATCTTAGTTTATTAGTTTATTTTGTAAGGAGATTTCTTAAATATTTGCTTTTTTTGTATTAGTTTGTTTATGGATAAACTAGCCTTTATCCTTTAAATTCTTATAGTGTTTGTTTTATACCAAATACCATTCTTTGCTTAGGCGGCTCTATAGATATGAGTTATATTGTTATACAAGTTTTTAAATTACATTTTACCTTATTGAATTTTAAGTTTACTTGCCCAGTTCTTTTAATTGTACGTAAAATGGTCTCAATATTATAGAATAAAGCTGTAAACTATATATATAAAAATGAAAATATGTCTGTGTGTGTGTGTGTGTGTGTGTGCTTGTCCGTGGTAACTGACTAAACTATTCACCCGATCGTCATGAAAATTTTTAAGACTGTTGAGTACCCTCACGGAATGGTAACTGGCTACTTTTTTTTCTCAATCTAACACTAAAGGGGCGCCGGGGGCCCCAAATGTGAATTTTTGCTTATATGAGCTATATAAAAAATAATTTAATCGCTAACTACTTGCTTTTTTGATTGATCTTAAAAAAATTTTGCAATTAAATTCTTGATAGCCATTATTTAAATACCATAGTGCACTAAATTCCAAATGGCAACTCCTTCGAGGCTGGGGGCCCAAAATAC
>MUZC01001342.1:29025-39501 GCA_002072015.1 Radix auricularia
AAAAAAAAAAAAAAAAAAAAAAAAAAGGCCGGCACCCGAAACCTTAAACGTTGTTCTGGCTGTTAAAGCAAGTATTGTATAGTATCATTTAGCCATTGGTACTTCGTTCTTTCATTCAGGCACATAAAAAATAAATTTAATTTTTTTATAAAACAAACCACGTCATGCACATTGCGCAGAGTAACTAAAGCGATGACTAGAACAGGGCATCTTTAAGATCCGTCACAGTGTAACAGAATCAGAGGCAGCAAGCAGTGATACGTTTTTTTTATATAAAAAAAGAATGTATTCAGAATAGTTGATGACATGAGTAATCATATAGACTACAGGAAAACTTGGTTGGCGTTTTGTTTTTGTCACATGTATTTCTACAAGGATTATTTATGCGCTTCCATTTTTTCACTAAATAAGCAAGCTCCATTGTGCTTAATTTCTTTCAATATTTTGTCTACTGCTTTAAATATTTTTTTTTCAAGTGAAAAAAATATCGCCACTTATCTGAAATTTCAAATTCATTTAAAATTATTTCTATTAGAACCTGAAAATCTTCAATAGAATGAAAAATTCCTTTGATAGCATTGTCGTGTAATTGGGTGGGAACATATTGATTAATGATGCGTTATATTTAAATTTATCGAAGAGACATTATTCAACTCATAGTTTGTGCCATGCTTTAGAAAAAAACTTCAAATATTTAAACATTATAGGGGATAATTACAGCTTCCTTAGAACTAAGCCACTCTTTGACCACCACTTTACCCAAGAATTACTTCTGTTAGGTAAATTTATTTTTTGCTCTTAGGTTTTGACAAACAACAGACATTCGTAAAGTGTTGAAACTAAGATCAAAATCTATTTTTGAAAATTCAGTACGGTTAATAAAACATGGACAATGCTCATTGCCATTCCGATACATTTATGTTATATGTAAGATTCACTTTATTCATTATAATTATAACAATTTAAAATTTGAAAAAATAACGACTTTAAATGTTGGTCTTGTGTAATAATAATAAAACACTGCAGATGGGTAAATACATTATTTATTATTTTTATTTTATTTTTGCTTAAATACTAAGGGCTATGAAAGACTATCAGCTTTTTTTTCGCTGCCGCTTAAACCCGAGGCGTTTCTTCCGGAATGTTGACCTTGACCTTCACACATAGCTGCAGTTATACAATGAAGCCTTTTTTCTCATTGAAAAATACTTAAATGATAAATTTTTGACATTTGGGAAATGATATACCATCGCGAAGAACGTGACACCACGCTATTTCGCTACGCATGCAGTGGGAGGCGACGTAGGGTCATGTTTACTCGGTTACAATAAGAAGAACACCGGAATCCATTTGAATGGCGCGTACGCAAATTATACTTACACAATATCTTGAAGGTTATTCATAGTTGAATTAAACAAACACATTTGTCAATTTTTAAGTTCGTTAGTTGGAGATACATCCAAGATCTTCATTTGTTATGGTTTCTTATCTGTTACAGACGCTCCTGCTTTTCAGAAGATGTTTTCGTCCTACGCTTATGTTTTTTGCCTAGTCTTGGACATTTTTATTAAAGTTTAAAATGTTGAAAGAGTCTTGGTTTTCCTGGTTTTATCAGAAAACTCATTCCACGTCCTAATTCCAAACGGGAAGAACGTTAACTTGTAAGTTTTTGTTCTTGCATACGGAAGAAGAAACGTGTTTTACCAAATACTTTTTTTCTTTATCGTATAGGTACCCATGGTGATGACTTTTCAGCAAATTGAAATTTAAATAATACAATTGAGTTGTTTCGTTTGAATTCAGGGCTAATGGGAAGCTGTAGAGAAGTTGATACTTGACTAGACCAAAAGAAGAACATATTTAGGCAAAACAAAAATAGGGATATAAAAAAAAAAAATCTATTATATTGAGGAAGGCTCTTTGTCGAAGCGTTCGCAGTTTTGTATAGTAATTTCAGGCTTACTCGTACTCTAGTTACATGTTTTCCATTTACTTATTGATAAGCCTGTTTGCAGTATCACCCCCATTTTTTTCAACAATTTTAAATCCTATAACATTAAAAGCTTCAAATAGAAAACATTTAAATAAAACGTATATATCTCAAAATATGTATATTGTGACTTAAGTACTTTTAGCACTAAGATCGTTACTAAATACTTTGTAAAAATACAGTATAAGTTAAGACACCATAATTAAAATTTGAAACTTTTCAAATATGAAATGAAACCATTATACATGTTTTAAAACTATATTTTTAATTTGTGACGGATTCCTTACTATGATCGACTAACCGTTGACAATGCCGACTAGTATGTAATAATTTTTGTTCTCATCTTGCGGTTACACTGCATCTTACGTATCACCAGTAGCGTAGCGTTTTGCGGGTTCGTTGCATTTGACCGGGTGCTAAAATTATTTGGATTGCGATATTGCGAACTGGTATTTTGATAAGATTAAAATGACTACTAGAATCCACACACACACAAATAATAATAATAAATTAATAATAGTAATCAACTATCTCGACCAGGGCACATGTAATGAACGCTACACAAAGCCTCAGTGTTAAATAAATTGTTTCGCATCGCTGACGGATCTATTTTGAAATAAACTTTCTTTGTGGTTAAAATATTTTCTTCCAGATTAAAATCTTAAATACCTCTCAAATAACATCTCCCTCAGAATAAATCCGCCTCATGACAAATTTAATACAATGCAAAATTGTCGCCCAAAAACGCAATAACACGGCATACTTTTATTTTCAAGTCACACGTGTTTATTTAATGCGATATATGGCAATGGCGAAGCCAGAGAAGAGTGAGGAAGGTGAGACATTTTGACGCAATGCAGTCGTTTAACGTATAAAGGCAATTGTTCGATGTAGAGATGAAGACAGTTGTTGCGTATATAAATGAAGTTTTTTTTTATTTATAAAGATAGCAGCTGGGTGGTAGAAGTAGTTGTTATTGCTTCTTCAGCATTTTCGTTTTTCAGCTCAATTGATGCGACCTAGCCAACGCTAAGCCTCAATGAAAATATTAATGAATGATAATTGCTAAAAGTCAAAGCAGACTTTGAGAGGAGATGGGCGCCACCAAGTATATCAAGTCCCGAGAAATTTTAATGAAAACTTTAGAAGCACGAAAATTCATGAGAGAAAAAAAGACCGTGAATAATTTATAATTTCGGAGACCTCAGAATATTTTTATAAACATTGGCCATTTATCTAACAAAATGTCTATTTACCATAAATATATTTATAATTCAACAGACATAAGAAAAGGCACAAAACGCGAGCATGACAATAGACAAAAGGTCGACAAATTAGAGTTTAACATTTACAAGCAAGGGTTTTGCAGTGTGGGAGGCAGGTAACAATAACCGCAGTGCGCATGTCTCGAGACCAACAATGCGTCGGTGTTCCCCCCTCCAACGATTACTCGCGTTGATCTCATTTCTTCGTTCTGCTGTTTGTGTCCGTTCTCTCCCCCCCCCACACCTTTCTTTGCACTATCTATGAACAATTCAGCTGCCTATGCTACACCGCGTGTCGTATCTAGCTGTGAATATATCGAGAATCCGAGAAAATCTTTTGAAGCAAAATTCAAAGCTTTTGTTTATTTCGTGTAAAAGAAGGGCCTCTGTTTGGATCAAATACCATGATACTTATACTTGGAATTAAATGCCCTATTTTGAAAAAGCCTAACAATTTTTTATTAAATTTTTATTTTTTTAAATAGAAATACTTCCACCCCATCAAATCGGACTAAGTGGCAAAGATTTAGTTTCAATTAGATCTACTTCATACTTTTTGGGGGTAACTTAATTTCTCTTCCTAGGGGAGAAAATAAAAAGACTTCCATTAAATCTAAGCAACATTTCAATATCTTGTACAATGGATCCGGCTGAAAATCAAATACACTCTACACAGTATTTTATGTGCATTTTTTGTACTTACGCTAAATGATTAGGCTATAATAAGGAAAAAGATGAAATAGCAGGAGCCATATTGAATGAAGTTATTGAAATAAATTAATTGCAGTTTTAATACAAATATGTCCAAAAATTTTAAACGATGTTATTTTCACACAACGACATGTAGATTAGTAAATTGTTAGCATGGCTTATTTTATATTTTATAACACTCATATAATGCTGAAAAAAGACCAGGTAATTTTAATAGGTCAACGCCTTATATCATTTAAGTATCAACAATCATGTGTATTAAATGAAACAAAAGAAAATGCACGTTTCTCCAATTTTAGGCCAGGAAGGAGAGGTCGATTTTCATTTCTTTAAATGAAATAATCACGTGTTCTTGTAACAGACCAGCTCATAAAGTCCCTTACTTCTAAGAAGCAGCCCATTTATTTAGCTTAAATTATCATGATATAAATTAATCTCTTTGGAGATATGTAATAACATACAATAGAAATGGGCACACACGTCTTTAGTCACATTAGCCATGATATAAACTTGATTGATGTGTCCTTCAAAAAATGTAATGAACATTTTTAATGATGGCTTTCATAAAGGCCCATATCCCAGATAATGCTATTCTCTATGATTGTGGATAAAATTGTTTTGTTCACGAAACCTGTATTAGATCAACTTCTATACTCAAGGGATTGTGTCCGTTTCATTTCGTCTTCCGGCCTCTACGCAGGTGTAGCCACGGCAGAAATAAATGACGTCACTGCCACGTAATCCAAACATCCCGTTGGAACACGAGTAGGTCAAGATGTCGATCTCCTGAGACCTGACCATGTCAGGTGAGTACATGGCCCCAATGACCTGTTGGTCAGTGCTCATCATTTTGGCCTTCAAGAGTTCGTCCACTGCCGTCCTGTAGGCCTTAATGAATTTTCTGATGACCTGTTTGGGGGGGGATGAGAACACAATATCTTTTATATTTTTTTGCTGGTGGTTGGTGGCGGGTGGTGAGACGTGTCAACAATATGGTACAGAAACAAACAGCCAGTATGGACGCAACATCAGTGTGTCGATAGGGAGAATATAGAATTGAACAGTATTGTAAGACAAGTAGAAAGCACATCATGATCATCATTTTTCATTGAAACTATAATGTTAGCTGATCGGACAAGAAGCCTTAATATTTGACTTTTTTTTTTTACTTTAGTGAGTGATGCATTAATGCATTTCTATGTGGCAAGGGGAATATATAATAGAATGGCCTGAAACGTTAATCAGTGGCGGTCCTTGCGTGGTGTGGGACAAACATATCATTATAAGTGAACATTTTAGAGCAACTGATTCTTAAAGAAATTGTTTCTTTTAGCCAAGCCAACTGCGCTGCTTCTTTGCGCGTAGTACAGTTGCATCAACAAAAAATATTTAGAGGCATTCATTGAAATTACATCAATATTCGTATGGAATTATTCAAATCGAATTTCCAGTTTACAGCCATACTATAAAACTTTTATTGACCTCACGATGAGCAAGAACGAATCCCCCGGCCACCCACACGTGGTTATTTTGTATAAAGTCCCAAGGCTTTAGACTCTTCAATTTGTCCCTGTTTCCTACTTGGGAAAATCCGACTCTGCTGCTGTTAAAATTTGTGGGGACTCCAAGTCTGAAAGTTTCGTTCCTCCCAGGCTGAAGAACATTTCTGTTTGCAAATATAAAATCAGAATATTTATATATTTAAATTGTATAATTAAATTAAAACATTCCGTTTGGTTCTCATTGATAAAAGAAACTCGCATTTACAATCTGAAAATGTGATCAAACGTTATTGTCAGGGAAACATTATCGAGTTATTGGGTTTTCCCTGACATGTCAATGTTGTTACTTGTGTTTGGTGCGGTGCGGTGCGCACGGTATGAGAAGAGTATGACGTAATAGTGTGAACGTGACGTAGGGTGAAGGCAGTTGTTGTGAGCGAGAGATAGAAGTCGTGTTGGTAAATGGAGGAACTTTCGACATGCGGTTAATAAAGTTATAGATGTATCAAGATTGTTGGTGTTATATCTTGAGTTGACCTGTCCGTTTGGTCATAACAAATAACCCACACAACGACGTAACAGTTATCACTTAAAGTTTTGACTAGTAGTTATGGAAATAGTGTCTGAGAAAATGATTTTAAAAAATTTTTAAAGCTGAAAAAAGTGAGATGATTTCTAAAGTCTGAATATTTTTTACTAATTTTAAAATATGATACACAACAGTGAGACTTAGTCAATATCTAAACTACGATAGAAAACAGTTAGACTTGATCGATACCTAAAGTAACCAAAGTCCACCCAGGCCAAGTATTCTGTGTTGACAAGCTCCAAGTCCAGGGCAATCTCCATGACGTCATACTTGGCACTCATGGCACACGAGTAGTTGGCGTTGACAGTGTTGGGGTGATGTTGGGGATATTTGGGTGTTTCGTATATCTCTTTGATCTTATCATAGTGGCTGAACGCGTGGAGCTGGCTTCTGTCGATCTTAACAATGATTGTCTTTTCTACAGGAAAACTTGATCTGATTTCTCTGAAGGGTGAAGAAATTTAATTGGAAAGTATCAAGAGCTTGTACTTTACTCTAAAATTAAACTAAGAAAATAATAATTTCTAAAAGCAAGACACAAATTAATAACGACACTAAAAAAAATCTTTACTGATTTTAAAATTTTTAGTATGGATTCATAAAGATATAGCAGCGTGTTTCATTTTTTAAAAACCCTTTTAAATAATGTAACTTAGACAAATGTCTATAATTTTTCTGGTGACTGTTTAATTTAATTTAAATTAATTTAAATCTATTTTATTAAATTCCAAAAATATATTAAAATATTATTTATGTAAAAATGTTCCATTAAACAATAACAAAAATGCATTCAATATTAAACAAAGAAAAAACTATTTTCAAATCAATTTTTCTAAACTAGATTGCAAACACGTCGGGAAATGGCTGAAGACAAATTTTGAATTAAATGGAGAAAAAAAAATCTACAAAACCTTTCTAAAAACTAATTATTCCAAAAATGTATAAAAATACAAAATGATAACCAAAAGTTAAATTTAGTTATTGTTAACGCAAAATAAAAAAAGACGAAAGAAAGCCTAACCTAAACATTGAAATCACCGTTTCATTTTCAAAGAAAGCAACCACAGGATTCTGCATCATTTTCCATGACCTCATCCAATATAGATAATTTTCTGTAGTGAAGATCCTAGTGCCAGTGCCCTTTTTAAATTTCCCGATATCGATGAACATCGTTATCACTGTTACGTCATCTTCAATGGAATATCTTTTCTGTAACAACTCAGTGAATTTAGAAAACAATCGATAAAGTTAATGCTAGAATTTTCCTATAAACTTTTTTTTTTTTACATTTTTAAGGAATTTTTTTATTGCTTGCATTATCTTATCTTATCTTATCTGTTACAGACTCTCCTTCTATACAAATGATTATTGAATCATACGCTTATACATGACTTGTGTTTAGTCCTTCTTTCCTAATAGAGTTTTAAATGATGATAAAGTGTTCGCTTTCCTTGTTTCTTTAGGCAACCCACACCACGCCTGAATTCCGGACTGTGTAACGTGGTTGGTTTATCCCAGTTCTCTCTTGTGTCCGTTAATTAACAAAAATTAATACAGCAAATGATCGTATGTACAATTTCTACAAAATAAAACGTATCAATGATACTCAATACAGCCATCTGTCTGTCTCATGCCTACCACACTACAAATGCATTCTGGGAGGTCTGGGACTCTATCTTCTTTCATCAAGTGATCTCCTTTCAAACAATCATTTTTCTCACGTGACAGATGGGAAGAACGAAAACTTTTATGTGCTCGTTCTTGCATGCGAAATGACAAAGGTGTTCCTATCCTTATGTTTATCTGAGGTTTGCATTTAGCTATCTTTGTGTTGTATTTCTAACATATAATTAATTGCTTAATGTATAATTACTCATTTACTCTTGGTTTTTCTATCCTCTAGTGTTTCAAGTTTTAATGACTTAAATATTTGTATTATTCTTGTCAGTTTTGAAAATTCTCTAGTAATAAATCTGGCAGCACTTTTTTTGAATTTGCTCTAGTTTATCAATGTTTTCTTTGGTGGATGTATATTCTAGGTAGGGTGAGGTAGCATTTTAGTGTTATATCTTTATTACATTTTTAAAAATTCCTTCTTATAGTTTCTCATTTATTATGACTCTTAAGTATTTGGCATCTTTAGTTTGGGTTAGTTTTTTTTTCCAAAAATGAAATATTTTGAATTTATTTTGTTTCTTTTTCTTTGTTAATTTTAGCTATTGACGATTTTCTGAGTGGAAAGACATTCTCCAGTTAGTTTCCTATTTTAGTAATTCGTCTTCATCATTTTGTAAAATTTGCTATCTTAATTAATCGGATTTAATTGTTCTATAGATAATCCAATCATAAAAAATAACTTAACTTCTGAGATATTGTAGGGTAAATCATGTATCTAAATTAAAAAGAGTTAGGAACCTAACACAGTCCTTGTGGAACTCCCGTGTTTACCTTTTAGGTGCAGATTTACACCCATTAATTAATAACCGAAACATTAACTTTTGTATTAGTTTCTCAATAAAGCTTCCATACACATTTTAATTACATATTTTTTTTTTTTTTTTTTTTTTGGGGGGGGGGGGGCATTTTCTATTTTATATAAACAAACATTACAGCTGATGTTTTCTATATAAATATAACATAATGTTAACTCATACTACTTTTAGAGAAACAAGATTGTCCACGTCTTTTGAGAACAGTTATAGAAACTGCCATACACTTGAAAAAATCATGTTAAGCCTGGTCCCTTTTGCAACTCAGGACGTGTTAGCGCTCTTTCGTATTATGTATCAGTACTTATGTTAGATATCAGCATTATGTAGTTATCAGTAATTGTGTTTAGATTTTAGACATATTTTTATGAATTTTCTTGTGTAATGAATATACCTGAATTTTTTTAAATTTAAAAGTCATTTCTTTACATTTTAAAATTTTTTATTTTCTCTTTAATCTAACTACAAGTGGTTTGTGGTCACTGAAATAGGACTCATAAATGAAACATCTTATCTTATCTTATATGTTACAGACGCTCCTTCTGTACAGAAGATTATTGCGTCCTACGTATTTCTATGGTTTGTGTTTAGTCCTGTATTCTTACTAGAGTTTTAAAAGATGATAAAGTGGAGGCTTTCCTGGTTTCTTCAGGCAACCCATTGCACGCCCGAATACCGGACGGAAAGAAAGAAAACTTGTATGTGTTTGTTCTTGCATATGGAATAATGAAGGTGTTTTTAACTTTATGCCTATTTGAGGGTTGTATTAGGTTATCTTTGTGTTGTATTTCTAAATCAGAATTAATTGCCTTATGTATAATTACTAATTTACTCTTGGTTCTTCTATCCTTTGTGTTTCAAGGTTTAATGATTTAACTAACGGTGTTACTCTTGTCAGTTTTGAATATTCTCCAGTAATGAATCTGGCAGCTCTTTTTTGGATTTGTTCTAACTTATCAATATTTTCTTTGGTGGATGGGTCCTATACAGAAGATGCATATTCTAGTATAGGTCTCACAAGGATTAGGTAGCATTTTAGTTTTATATCTTTGTTACATTTGTAAAAGTTTCTTTTTATAAAGCCTAAGGTTTTGTTTGATTTTTTAATAACTTCATTGACATGGGGATTCCAAGATAGTTTCTCATTTATTATGACTCCTAAGTATTTCGCATCTTTAGTTTGGGTTAGTTCTTTTCCATGAATGAAATATTTTGAATTTATTTGTTTCTTTTTCTTTGTTACTCTTAGCAGTTGACATTTTTCTGGGTGGAAGGACATACTCCAGTTAGTTTCCCATTTTATTAATTCATCTAAGTCTTTTTGTAAAATTTTGCTATCTTGTTCTGACTTGATTGTTCTATAGATTATACAATCATCAGCAAATAACCTAACTTTAGTTCCTGTTGAGATATTGTTGGGTAAGTCATTTATATAAATTAAAAATAGTAAGGGACCTAGGACAGTTCCTTGTGGAACTCCTGAGTTAACCTTTATTGGTGTAGATTTAGAACCATTAATTATTACAGTTTGCTCCCTACCCAATAGGAAATCTTGGATCCAGTGATGTAAGGGACCTGAGATTCCAAAGTATTTAAGTTTTTTGAGTAAACTAAGGTGGTGAACTTTGTCGAATGCTTTTGAGAAGTCTAGTAATATTGTATCTATTTCATCATTATTATCTAAGCCTTTTGATAGATCATCTATTATGCCTATCAATTGTGTTTCACATGATCTGTTCTTTCTAAAGCCATGTTGGTGTGGGCATAGGGCATTATATTTGTCAAGGTGGTTAACTATTCTGCTATATATTATGTGTTCCAGTAATTTACATGTGATACTAGTAAGTGATACAGGTCTGTAATTACCAGGGTCGGACTTATCACCTTTCTTAAAGAGTGGCGTTACATAGGCTAATTTCCAATCCTGGGG
>MUZC01001342.1:40034-52987 GCA_002072015.1 Radix auricularia
TTTAAAATTGAACCAGCATTTATTAATTCTATTTGAAGTTATTTTTGTTGGAACATTCTGATCCATTATGGTTTTTAGATTTGTTTTTATTTCCTTCCATATTTCTTCTACAGGGCTAACTATGCTGAATTTACTTAGGAAATTTTGTTGGAAATTAGAAGCTGATTGGTGTAATTTTATTAAGTTGCATTTATTCCAAAGATATATTGTTCTTCTAGGCATCTTATTTATTTTAGTTTTTATTGTGTTGGTTACCCTAACAATATCATGGTCAGACAGGCCAGGAATTATTGTGCAGTCTACTACTAGTCCTGGTCTGTTTGTTAGGAATAAATCTAGTATTTTGTTTTTCCTAGTTGCTTTTTTTACTATCTGTAAAAAATTCTAAATTGTAATCAGCTAATCGCCCAAATACTCCGTCAATTGTTGTTTGATAGATCGTGGTTGCCAATCTTGGTGAAAGTAGTTGAATGTTGAAGCTTGTTTCGAAAAAGTTTTCAATTTCTGCCCCTGGGCCGCTAAGATCTTGATTGAAGTCACCACAAATGATGACGTAAAACTCTCTAAACTTTTACACTTATTCTAATGACGTCAACAAAAAAAAAAACTAATACTTTTGATAATACTAAGACTTCCGGCAATGGCGGCCGTTGCCTGCGCCAGTGTTATCTCTCGATTCGCAATGTTTTTTGGTAGTTTTAACGGGGTTTTTTAACGGATCGAGTAACTGAGTGTTGATGCACAAATGGCAGGTCAGGACATACAAAAAACATATATACATCATGGGTCTAGGACTTATGGTTGCTGAGATCTAGGGTGATGACAGACGGACGGACGGACAAAACAAGTGCAATAGCGCATTCGACTTCTCGAAAATGCGCTAAAAATGTTAAGGTAATACATTTGTAAATCAATTTTTGCTCAGTCAAGACTTTTATGCTAACTCAAACATAAACATAGTTATTTTAAAGATTGTGGAAAACAATTAAGTGTGTTTAAAACAGAATACACTACACATATCTGATCGAATAATCATTTATGTGAAAAAATTATTTTTTTTAAATAATAAAGAAAGCCCCACTAAACATTTGATTTATACATAAACTATTTTTGTTTAAGCTTAATATTCCTAGAAAACGGAGAAAGTAATGTCAAAACCCAAAACATTAATGTACTTTTAAAATTTTGTAATGTTTCTGACTAAGCCAATAAAAAAGTTATATAGACATATCTTTAAAAGGAAAAAAATATGTATGTTTGTTTTAATTTTTACTTTGTAAATGTACATTAAAAAAACATTAAGTAAATTTTAATCAATTAAAATAAAGTTAGGATTAAAACTTACCATCATGTAAGACGTGATATTAGTCTTGTAATCTAAAAAAAAAAAAATCAAATCTAGGTATTTAAGTTAAAAGACAATGACTGACAAATTTATTATTAAACAGTTTTCCAAGGTGTTAAGATTCCATTTCATAAAAATTGAGATATAGTCTTTAAAAAATTGCTAACTTTTCAATTTGATGCTATTGGAAATTAATATTTCAATCTGTTTTTAGAATGAATAAGTAACTTGTACAAATAATCACCAAAATTAACATTTAAAGTATATAAAAAAATCAATTGATCATTTTATTTTTCATTTTTACTGATTCCTTTTAAATTTCGTATTATGAATACGTTAAAATAAATTTTCTGTTTAATATTTTTCAGAAAATAATAAGTAAATAAGGCGTTTATAAAATCGTTCATCTTTTATTTTCACAATTTCAAAGAAAAGTGAATATAAACAATTTTCCTAAATTCTATGCACATCAGAGCAATAACAAACAAAAATATTATAAAATCAGGTATTATATATATATATATANTATATATTTATAAAAACATATACATATGTATATTATTTATATGTTGACTTATATCATTCATCGCTATTTAATCTTAAAATGACTGAAACGATAAGACATAAAAATGGTAAAATTCGTTTGTAAAAATTAAGAAAACTACCCGGTTATGCTTTCTTCTACTCTAGGACTTTTCAAATTAAGTTTAAATACATAAAAAACTTACGATGAAATTACAATATATGTTTTAAAAAATAACTTCTTATCATCAAGAACACTTTGTATTATTAAAGATACATAGAGGTGATAGTTTTTGTCGAGGGATTTTGTAAAAATAAATTTTAAAAATAGTTTAAAACTTACGTGAAAAAACATACACGGAGGCCACTAATATGGTCAGAGCACATATTTTAGCAAACTTTCTCCCCTTAACCTGCAAAGCAGAAAAAATTAACACAACTTAAGTTATGGCTTTTCTTTCAATAAAAATTATTATTTTAGACCATAATAAAGTACTTTAAAAGAAAAAATTCAATGTACTAAACATTACCCAAATATTAAATAAATTAAGTCACGGCATATTGACCCTTTACCAACAATTCTTCCTCAAGCACTTTTCCAACCAATATTTTCACTATATAGACCATAGCACGCAGGACTTCAAATCTTCAGCCACTATCTCAGTACTAGCTACTCCATTTAGCTAATAACTTTCCGAGAATTTTCATAACTTCCTTATTCAATGACGTTTGAGTTTTTATTTGGATAAGGCAAGTTGAGTTTGTCGTGATCACACAACACAACTCATGTAACATTTAATTTTATTAACTGGCTCTTTAATGGGGATTTAAAATAAAAGACATTTTTAAAAAATCATTTATAAACTAGTGGTGTTGATATTGGATAGCAAAGTCAATGGTGCGCTCGTAGCACAAAGCTTGAAGACATGGAATTTTTCCCACGCTAGGCCACAATAAGAAGTCCAACGCTGACTTGGAGAGGAAATTTGGTGGCACTAAGTCTAACAAGCCCAGAGAAAATTCTAATGGAAACATTGGAATCCCCAACGACAACCAGGTCATGTGCAATTTCAATGCGAACTTTTGAAAAGTGCTAACTTTGGTGCAATTAATTAAAAAAATAATTCTTTAGCGGTGCGCTTCTTTCTAAAACTAATAGCCGATGGGACATATATAGCAATGTATATATATATATATATAATATAATATATATTATAACTTTTATGGATTAATTTAAATTTAATCGTTACCTCTAGAAAAAATTAACGATGAATTATTCGATAATTTTTGTTAAAGCTTAAAATATAGACGTATGACGTCATTAAAATGACAATTTCTTGGGAAGTATAACAAAACCGGCAATTATGATTTTTTTTTCTTAGACCTCGTTATCACGTTTTTCAATATGTTGTTTTACTTCGCACTGTGTGCCCTTCTATGGCATTTTTTAAAAAATGCCCATAATTTGATAGTTTAATAAGAAAAGAAAATATGTCATCTTATTTTAGATATAGATACGCTCCTTCTATGCAGAAGATAATTGCGTCCACAGACCATGAGAGATGATCTGTTGGCAAGTGATGCAGCGGCCACTGGCCACGGCTATCAGGGTTCCACGCATTGCCCAGCTGCCAAACTATTGTCTAATTAGGTACCCATTCGGAGCTGGGTGACTCGGGGACTCCTCAGGCCTCATAAACAAATCCACGCCTTCGCATGGATTCGAACTCATGACCATCGGTACGCTAGTCCAGCGCGCTAATATGTTAGGAGATATATTTAAATATATGCAGTGCGTTTTTGTAAAAAAAAAATTAAGTGCCGGTGTCACGAAATAAAGTCTCTCCCAAATAAAGTCTCCCCCGGAGAGTTTATTTTAAAACTATTTCACCCCCGGAGAAATTGTTTTAAAATGAAGTCTCCCCTTTTAAAATAAATCCTCCCCTTAATTATTTGAAATTTTAAATAATTGTTTTATTAAACTTTATGACTTACAACATAATTTGTATTTGTTCGACATGCATTTGTGTATGATTTTTGGGAATTCAACAATCATAAGATTAGTCAGAGGCGTAACTATTTGTGGGTTAAGAGGGTGTATGCCCGTAAAGACACATATTTAGAGTTGGTTAATTGCCCAGAGTTATTAAAAAGACTAACAGACAAATGAACTGAAATGTTAAGATGATTACTTAATACGAGAACGTTGCATCGAAGTCAATGCTTGTAACACGAGTTTGGATTTAAATGAAAGTTGTTATTTCTATTTGTGCATTATAATAATTAAAAAATATCACTAGTCTTCTACCCGTATAGTTTACTACATTTACAGCAACAAAAAAATTAGCAAATCCTTGGCAACCAAGGTTTGTAAATTTAAAAAAAATAATGAAAGTTTACTTTAAAAAAATAGTAAAAAAGCTTGAAATGTGATTAATTTTTTGTGTAGCCGTCTCAAGAAACACAGCACATGCTAAAATTTAGACACAAAAAAATAGTTTAAACTTTTAAACAATGAGTGTTGTAGCTAGGGTTGGAGTCTACCGATAAGTTAAATTTATTGTGTAGCCCAGATAACAGAACCTTGGGTTTAGGTTAGGTGCACGCTTAGCTAGTTTGAAATTCACGTGCCATGGAATTAGTTAGGTATAAAGTCAATTGTGTTAAGGCCCAAGAGATTGAAGGTGTAGCTTAGAGGTGGGATTTTTTTTATTGATGACATGCGCTGTTGTGTGTGTGTGAAATAATTTTCATCTTGTTTCCAAAGATAGAACAGTCAAACGTGGACAAAGGAACGTTAATACGTTTAAAATGTTCACTAATCATTTTGTAAGCGTATCACTTACTTTACATTTTTGTACGTATTTGTTTGTAGGCTATTTTTTACTTATTATAAAATTATTTATGTTAGTGCTCATACTATTGTAATGTCCTGCAATGAATTATTTGAAATGATAAATTTCAATTTAAAGTTTTAAGGCTCACTCTAATAAAAATTTATTTTAATGTAAGGAAAATAGTAGTATTTTCACACACACACACACACACACACATACACACACACACACACAAACACACACACACACACACACATATGTATATATATATATATATATACATATATATATATTAAAACTAGGATTGACCGAATTTATATAGTGAAATATGGCCGAATCCTGAGCTGGAGACAGATTTGTAAACATGGAGGGATTCTGGATTAGCTAGAACCGGAGCGTCAATACGTTTCCGTAACCCACTGCTATAAGCCCAAATGTCACCCCATCATCAATAAAACTTCTCCGATTCTCCAAGTGCCACATAACAGGAATGTCATCCCTTGTTATAGTGTCACCCAGTGCTGTCAGCACCACCCCTCTATTTAAGCCTCGCCCCTGCTCCTCTCAACACACTGCATTCACAGAGTTAAAAAGACACTGCATAATCGGGTTATAGGTTAAACAGGTCAGTTGTGTAGCCTGATTTTTGTTAGCCATCCACGTGCTTTTACTTAATTGGGTCACTCCCACCCTGTTCCCCCCCCCGACTTCAACAAAGGATTCTGAAAACCCGGCGTTTGTGTGACGTGGTCGTTTATAACAACAAAACCTCATGCCTTCAAAGACTTCATCATTGCTTTATGAAATAAAACAAGTGCCCTTATACACCAAAACCTCCATGTGCGTCAATTTGTACGCTGGGGAAAAATCAAGTAATTAAGCAATTTTCAAATTATGTTACGCCCCTGAGAAGTGTCAAACGATATGGTCATCAACCCCTCATATCTCTGTATATCTACGCCACTACCATAAATAGTATCATAGTAATCAATTATGAATATTACAGCAATACAAAAGTAAGTATTTTATATTCTTTTGTTTTTCAATGATCTCTTTTTTTAATATCGAAAGTGTGGTGGGGTCGGATTTATTTTGTGGGAGACATTATTTTACAGGTTAGGGGAGGATTTATTTTAATTGGGAGAAAAATATTTTCTCCGGGAGAGAGTTTGTTTTAAAATGGAATCTCCGGGGGAGGGGGGAGACTCTGTATGGGGGATGATTTATTTTGCAACACCGTTACTCAGTTTTACAAGACATAACCAGAATTAGGTATTTTCCGATTATTTTACCCTGCGTATTATAATGAACAACCTTATAGTTATGTCTCGTAGATAAAGGATTTATAGTCAAAAACTATTTCTTTTTACGTTTTTTAAAATTATTTACCAATCAAATGTTATAAAATGTGTAGGCAATTGACCAAAATCAATCTATTAGATCTTGTATTTTTATTTTTGAGCCTTCTCGTCCATGACGGACACCCATTGATCATCGTCGTCCTCTGCAGTTCCTCATGTAACCTATGCAACATACAAGAGAACCCCAGGCATCTCTATCCTGGGCCAAATTATGCAGGATCTTCCATTCCTGGCCAATAATTCTCTTGATGTCTGCCACCAGTTCTCGGCGCCACGTGTGTCTTGGACGGCCTTTTATCCGTTAACCCTGTGGATTCCATTTCAGGGCTTGTCTTGTTGTATTAGAAGCAGATTTTCTTAATGTGCTATGTATCCACCTCCAACGCTTTTGAAGAATCTCTTCCTCAATGGGCGTCTGTTTTGTCCGCTGCCATAGTTCCCGGTTGCTGATTTTGTCTGTCAAATTAATTATGAGAATCCTTCTTAGATAATTGCTGATGAAGGACTGGATTCTTCTCAGGTTTACGGCCGTTGTTCTCCAATTCTCAGCTCCATATAGCAGCACAGGTTTCACAATAGCGTTAAAAATCCTAACTTTTAACTTGCTGCCTAATTTGCTGTAGACCCAAACATTCTTGAGTGGCTGGAAGGCTGCTCTTGTTTGTCCGATCCTTATTATTATCGTTACATATACACATTATTATTAAATCAATTATTTTCATTTGTGATGTCTGAGCCCTTTCTTGCTTTCTTGAGTGCCTGCTTGCCGAAAAACTTTCGATCAATTTTTTACCCTTTCCTCGTAAGCTAGTGAGCTAAATTTTGCAGGCGGACTTGTGCCGATGATAAAAATAATGTATCAAAATATCAGATCGATTGAATGTACTGTAGATCTAATTGAATTATTGAATTATAAAATTATTTTATTTAGATCTATCTCTAGACTCTATGTATCTCGTTAATTTTTTAGATATAGTATTGTAATGCGTATTATGTTCGACAACATTTCCTGTCGCGCATCAGGTGCGCATTATATTTACAATACTTTAAAAAAATGTATTCACGATCGGTGCGCATTATATTAAACAAGTTTTAGGAGAAATAAAAAAAAAAAAATTCAGATTGTTTTGCCCGTCGTTTTATAATGAATATCATTATAGCTATGTATAGCATATAGATCTAAAGGATTTATAATAAAAAAACTTTTTATTTTTACATCTTTTTTTAAATGAAAAGAATATATCAGGAAAAAAACGAACTGACTCAAATACCTTAGATACTTAAGAACATCATTGTTTGATTATTATCTAAAATATGTGTATTACAGTTAATCAGGCATGAACAAGTCCTATCTATCTATCTATCTATAATTTGCCAGAAATTAGGACAACCATAAGACACAAACAAATAAGTACAACAAAATACCCTCGCTAATGCTAGGGGCAACAAATCGCAGTTTATGGTTGGCAAACATGTGGTGTGCATGTTTCCAGACTAGAAATGCGTCGGTGGCTCACAACTCCTAAAGTTCACTCGCGTTGTTCTCATTACTTCGTACTGTTGTTTGTGTCCTTTCATCCGCCCCCCTCCCCATTTTTTTTCTTTGAACTCTCTATGAAAACATCTGCGGCGTATATCACCAGTTGTATCTAGTGTTTTAGTAATTTTGTAATCATAAGAGTTTTAAAAGCATTTATCTTGTTTTCTAATTATCAGTGCATTTGTCCAAAAATAGAAACTTTACATAAAAATCTGGTGGTACAATTTACATTATGGTGCGCAGGTCTAGCGGTAGCGCACTGGACTATAGAACCGCTTCGAAAGAGGGTCACGGGGTGAAGCCTCAATACTGGTAAGGCCCCGGGGTATCGTGCTAGCCACACACTCGTTAGTTGTTGCTAAGTAATACTTGTGAAAAATACTTTACTTGCCCCATAGGCCGTCATTGTCTGAAAAGGAACTATTATCATTTACATCTTTTTATTATGTATTGTTTAACACCGATTTGGACACCGAGCAGATATTTTTCGAGTATTTGAAAGAGCCTAGGAACTTTAGTGATGCAACGCCATGGCCAATTTAAGAAGCACAGTGGCAAACTGTAGAAGACATAACCACGAGTAATGGTATTAACAACAAAGAAATGTATTGTCCTAACTAGTTTGAATAACAAGGATGTTTTTTTGACAAAGGATGCAATCCAGGCGTGACGAATCTAGTGAATAGAGGATATCGAGTGTATAACCCTAGCTTAGATCGTCTAAAATTGTATGGGTTAAAAATAAAAAAGGTTAAAAAATGTTCGTGATGTTTTTAAAATGTTCCTGTCTGGATGATCTAAGAACTGTGGGTTTCTTCATAATATAACATTGTTTTTGTCTTCATAATCTGATGTTTTGCTTGGCAACACCGTATGAAGTTTTTTATGTCTTCATGGTCAGAAGTTGTGCCTGTCTTCATAATCTGAAGTTATGACTGTCTTCATAATCTGATGTTATGCCTGTCTTCATAATCTGAAGTTATGCCTTTCTTCATAATCTGAAGTTATGCCTGTCTTCATAATCTGAAGTTATACCTGTCTTCATAATCTGAAATTATGCCTTTCTTCATAATCTGAAGTTATGCCTATCATCAAAATCTGAAGTTATGCCTTTCTTCATAATCTGAAGTTATGCCTATCATCAAAATCTGAAGTTATGCCTGTCTTCATAATCTGAAATTATGCATATCATCATAATCTGAAGTTATGCCTGTCTTCATAATCTGAAGTTATACCTGTCTTCATAATCTGAAATTATGCCTTTCTTCATAATCTGAAGTTATGCCTATCATCATAATCTGAAGTTATGCCTATCATCATAATCTGAAGTTATGCATATCATCATAATCTGAAGTTATGCCTATCTTCATAATCTGAAGTTATACCTGTCTTCATAATCTGAAATCATGCCTGTCTTCATAATCTGAAGTTTTGCCTGTCTTTATAATCTGAAAGTTATGCCTGTCACCATTATCTGAAGTTGTATCTGTCTTCATGATAAGAAGTTTTGATATATCACGCTGATTTTGAAAAGTATGAGAACGTCCCTGTGTGTCGTAAATCAACAGGGTTAACAAAGCAAGCATTCATTAAAATAAGCTTTGAAGAATATTTTTATATGATTTAATTGTGCGGTGTGTTTTGTTTGATTTCACATAACTCTAAAAACCTTCTGTTTGTAAGCAAGGATTTTTTTACGCTCAGTTAGTCCAACTCTGTAATAGCCTAGTGGGTGAAATACCCAAAAGAAAATATTTGTTTTTTTATAGAATAAAAAAAACAACAAAACACATTTCAAGGAAATACTTCCAAGCATTCTATCATATAGAATATTACTGCGATAAAGCTCTTTAAACAAATTACACAATTATAAAACGAATTCTGTGATCAAAACGATAAATTAAGCTTTATATTTGACTAATTTCCAAGTAGATATTTCAACTTTCATCAGTACAAGTAAATTTAGTGTGAATTCTAAGTTTCTTAGTATTTTGTGGTAACTAAATTGTTATTTATTTGGAATAAGATGCTTAAGTCGAGATTTTAAATCCACACTTGTTATAATTGAAGTCAATTCGTTCATTTCGTTTAAAAATTAAAATGATTTTTACCTAATCAACATTAATGAATTATTTAGCGATAAAACAAACAAACAAATAACTTTAAATAAAAAAATATAAAAAAACTATTAAAAAAACCAAACTACAAACGTATGTACTGTTTGGATTGAGTAATAGAATCTTAACGCTAAATTATTACTTAATCAATAATTTCACTGTTTTTGGTAATATTTTTGTGTCCCCACTAATTAATATCCCAATCCTTATCTTATTCGTGACAGCAGTTCATTCCGTACAGAATTTTTATTACCTTTGATCAAGTATAGGAGAGCTCATTTTCTTATTCAACAAATGAGGCAAAGGTGTTATCTATGTCATCACAATTGGGTAATGTATAATGAATCAGCTGTTAAGGTTTCATAATAATGATACGCAAAAAAACACAAACAGCTTGAACAGCGAATAAAAAAAAAAGAGCGCTTATAAATGATAGGTGAAATAAAAATGATTTTTTCGAATAACGTCACAAACAGTCATTTCTGACCTACTGGCAAAAATATTGATACACACAATGATGGAAAATACATAAATCTCAAACCCTATATAAAAAAAAAACAATTTCAATTAATTCTTACACGAATGTCTTGGTAAAAACGACATTGTAAAAATAATAATGGCTCACTGTATCCGAAAGACCAAATAGCTTTTCGTTTCATTAAAAACATAGATTTTTCTTTGTTAAACAAGAAGAGAGGAATTAAATATTTCACAAGAATTTAGCAATGAATACCCTATTTTTGAAAATTATAAAGCATTAGCTTCGTAAAGGAACAAAAAGCCAAAAAATAAAACAAATCTATATAATACAAGTTATGCAATTTTTTTTAAAAGGCTGCAATTAAACGAAGAAATAACCTGAACGTTTTGGACTATATTGCACATTAAGTAGCAAGGGGCAGTCAAACATTCCAATGAATAGAAAAAAAAAGATAAGCAAGATAAGAACATAATTGAAATGGGCTTTCTTATCATTCTGGTAATAACGTACCCTTCAGGCAAGAATACGTCTAAAAAGCCGCCAAAGAACAAACTAACTTAAAAAACACACGGCTTATTTCATGAAAATTGTTCATTCACGACGGTGAAACAGGATATTTTTATGTGGGTGTGGGAACGGGATGTTTATATTAAATAAAAAGAAGAAAGCAAACACGTGAACAGCAATCAAACTTTAAATAAAAACGCGAGCCTCATACCATGAATAACCTTATGGAAAATATAATTTTCTATCTGTGTGGAAAATTGGTAACCTAGAATATAACATTAAAACGCGCAAGCAAACATTCGGAGGAATGTCTAACGCTAAATTTAAAAGCATGAGGCCGTACCATGATGGCTTTAAATTGGACATTGATTAATCAATAACATTTTGCTACAGAGCAGCACTCAAAGATTGCGTTGAATACTAAATTGATTGTTTAGAAGTCATACTTTGCAAACATTTTCGTCATTTGGGATTATACATAGGAATGTCACATGGTGTATATCATTCCTGGCTTCTTGTTATTTCATTAAGGGCTGCATTTAGGTTCTTTTTTTTAAAAACGGTATATAAAAGGTGTTAAAAAATAACAGATTTAAGATTGAATTCTATTTATTGTGTATTGTAATACTAATTGAAAAAATTATAATAAAGGCATATTCCTTTACTGTTCGGATGTATGAGTCCACTCTTGCTATGATATCACTCGACTGATAGTTTTGTTTGTGATGGTTACCTTAAAGGAAGTGTTTTACAGAATGCACTCGCTGGTCGCGGGGGTTACGTTCCTTACCCGCCCGCAAAAACCCCGAATGGTGGATATAGTTTTAAAATATCCCCTATGAATGAGATTCTATGATTAGTACAAAACACTTCTCTAACATATTTTAAAGACAATGTTACTCATTAATTCATTAATTGTTTTTGTAATATTGCATGCAGTATTATATTTCACTAGTATATTTCTTTAATGTCGTTATGATAATGTAAACAAATTCTTACTTGGTACTGCAAAAATTTTTTAATGCATAAGGGAGGACAGTAACAACGCACTATTAAGCTTCCCATACTAGATTACTGTACTGTAAAATTTTTTCTATGCGTACAACATATGAATTGGAAGTGACAAAAAATTGAACAAATTTAAAGTCAAACTTAGACAGGTAAATACAGGAAGCAAAGTTCAGGAAATAATCACATAGTACAGTACAGTACAATGCGATAGGCTAAGAGCATAACCCGCAAGTATGTGGGGCCTCGAATGGGGAACCGTGAATAGGTGAATGTATACTGTATATAAGAAAGTTTTCCTGTCATAATGCTACTGAATTGACACCAACAAAAAAAAATCCTTCGCCATATACTAAACTATTGCCATGATTAAATCCTATTAATCTGTTGTAATACCAGTGCAATGTTTGATTTAATATCATTTTTTTAAAAAAATCCTTTATATTAATTCATGGTGTCTGCTTGAGCCCTTGATTGCTTGCTTGCTTACCGAAAAAACTCGGGAACGATTTTTAACCCACGTCCTCGAAAGCTAGTGAGCTAAAATTTTGCAAGCAGACTCGTGCTGTTGATAAAAATGATGTATTGACATTTCAGATCAATCAAATGTACTGTAATGAAATTAATGAATTTTGAAATTATTTTATTTTTCTCTATGTATCATGTTATTTTTTTTGTGATAGAGTGTCGTGGTGCGTATTATATTGAACGGCCTTTTTTATTATTACTTTCCTGTTGCGCTGTGCGGTGCGTATTACATTGACAATACTTGTGCAAAATTATTTTCCCGATTTGAAAATATAAATGCTGTTATTTGCTAATCTGTCTCTCGGTGCGCTTTATGTGAAACATGTTTTTATAACCCTTTCCCGTGATCAAATCGTGCTGAAATTTAGCAGACAGACTGTATAATTTTATTTACTTTAAATCCTTTATATATATTTGAGACATAAATAAAAAAATATTTTTGTATTGTAGTGCGATGCGTATTATAATGAAATTCTTTTAGTTTTGTCTCTTATGTAAAGGATTTAAAGTCAATAACTTGTTTTTACCGGTGTTTTTTAATTATTCTTATACTCTTAAATGGCAGGTTTTATAATGACGTTTCTACCATAATATTAATTATTGGTCAACAAATGTATTAATTGCTTTGTAGCTCTTCAACCAGCGTGGGTATGTGGCACCCGCGGCAGAGCCCAATTTTCCCGTCATCCCTCACCCCCCCCCCCAAA